>JAZKJV010004742.1:600000-779818 GCA_037367405.1 Ottelia alismoides | reverse complement strand
TAATGGGGTGGACCTCGAAGATGCAAGGCTTGCAAAGGTAGAAATACTCGTGTTCACCTTGTATTTGTGACTGGTGAAGGGGTGTAGGCACATTGGAAGCTGTATGAAGAACTTGTTCGCCTCGGGGCATGCCACGCACAACTTGTGGAAGCAAACCTAGCACGACCTACATATGTATCTCCGGCCTAAGATGTCGTGCTTGCAGCGGTCGCACTTGAACATCCTCATTTTCATGCAGAGGGATATCAGGTGTGGGTGGTGGTCGTCGCTGATGGTGGTAGCGGTGGCAGTGGCGAAGGGTTGAATAGCAGCTGTCGTAGCTTTCTCCCCCAAAAAAACGTAAAATCAGATTATCGAACTAAAAAAGGATAAGTGGGAGCCCTCCAGAGCTCACTAGCCAGAGTCATTTTTGAAGACAAACATAAATAGAGTCCTTTGAGAATCGGGGATTTCTATATATGTCGAATCCAAGAACTACGGTGAAGCAACAAACCAACAAAAGACCCAACTTTTAAGTTTTAAGGGGTCTTCATTTTAAGAATAAGGAGATATATCCCTCCTTGTTCCTCTAGCCGCCGTGATCGCGCGCGCATTGAGACGGCCGGAAATGTGACCAGCCAAGATCCCGCCAAGCACGCCGCCAACGTCGAACAGCGTCGACAGCGTCCCGGCAGAAGACACAGATAAGAACTTTCCATCAATTGCTGCAAGATCGATAACAAGAAAATGGTTAGAAATCGAAAAGTTTTAAGTACGATTTCATCAAGCTTGACAGTAGCGAGGAGCGAGCGTTATACCGGTATGGCTGATGTAGAATGGCAGCCAGTACAAGAAAGTGTAAGCCACCAGCTTGGAGAAGAAGAGGCACAAGGCGAAAGGCGCAACGCCGGGGATCCTCCACGCTTCGACGAACCCCACGGCCTTCTCCTGCGTCTCCGATGCCTCTCTTAATAGAGGCAGGGCAATTCCCTCCTTCTCGGGAGACTTCTCGGCATCGTCGTCCTCCATGGCAACCCCCACGGCCTCCGGGCTAATGGGTAAGAACAAGAACACTGCCACGCCGACGAGCGCGATGAGAACGCCAGGAACCGTGAAAGACCAGCCCAGCCATACTTCAGTAATGCGGATGCGATCAAAGAACCGGAGATGTTCCCCAGAGAAGTGTGCGCATTCCAAATTCCCATGATCAGTCCCCTCTTGCTCTTCCCGAACCAATTCCCGACTACCGCCACGACGGATGGCTACCCCGTAGATTGGAAGAGGCCGGCGAGCATCTGAACTCCCAAGAAGTAGTAGAAGTTATGGATGTTCATCCAATAGCCCACTCCGAACAGCGCTGTGAATAGACCGGTGCCGATCATCCCCACTGTAAGGAATTTTCTCAGGTCCAATCGGTCTCCGAGGTGCCCGGCGAAGTACATGCCGACCGAATACACCGCGAGGAAGGCGACATCGATGTCGCCTAACATCGCGGTGCCGTCCAATCCGTTGAACGGAGCCCATCCATTGTTAAGACCAGATTACTCCTCCAGTCGACGAGTCCTACCGATGAAGCTGTTTGTGATCAGATAGGAGGAGCCAACTTTCGACGACTCTGGATCTAGCGCGCTCTTGACAATGCTGGTGGTCTTCCTAGTCGCGTGGTAGCTCGCGTACGCGAAGAACGTGAGGATCAGGACGATAGCCTGGTACGTTCTGAACGTCACGTGCGATCCTTTGATCGATTCAGAGATACGGATGCCGAGAGGCTTCTTGGGTTTTGAGCTCATGTTCACTCTTCTGCTCGCCCAAAGAGCCCATTGATTGAACTCTAACACCGTCGACACACGAGGCACCGACGAACAAGGAGAGGAGGCGGTCGTACTGGGCGTTGTAGCTAGCCGGAGTGAGAGAGGCCACGCAAGCGGCTGTTGATGCTGGACGAAGAGATCACGCGGACAGAAGCGTGTAGGAGGATGCGAGATGAGAGGGACGTTGGGTTCTCCTCTCTGGAACCCCCCCCCCCCTCTCCCTGATGTGTTGTTCTGCTTTTGTAGGGGAAGGAGGCTTGTTGTTGCGGAGGAGACGAGGAGTCGATGACGTGAAGCCGATATTGCGTAGTCGGTCTTCGAGAGGTAGTAAGACGGTGGCGTGCTCGACACTGGTTCCTGCTACTGTATTGTTCCGATGAAGATTTAGAGGCTTTTTTTTCAGATTCCCAAAGGCGGGGTTGCGTGACAAGGGCGTCATGATATCCTGGACATGAGAAATGTGAATAAGTAAATAATATAGTGCAGCAATTGTTTATTTGTTTTATGTGGAGGAGGGATGACGTGTGTGGTGTTTCATGTGAAGGAAAGGTGAGAGGAGCCATTCTTTTGCATGGGGAAGATATGGGGTTCACGTGAGTGGAATGGGTTCCAACAAAAAGTACATGCATGTTATACTTATCTTACCACATACGTAGGACTTTATAATAGGTACACATCTTATTGTTTTGTTTGGATTAGATTTATATGATATATATATATATATAGTTTGATCAATAGGCCTCGACTTCCTTGCATTATAAATAGAATAAAGGTTTTAATAGATTGTCTTAGGGAATAAATTATTAGCGTGGGCAGATTCTTGTTGCTCGTGTGTTGTGTATACAACAAACAGAGGATCTAACCTAACATTTGCCAAAAGGGATGTTTACACACATAATCCCGTATAATTTCACATTGGAGGGGCTATGTGATTTTGGAGGCTTCTCCATATAATTTGCAATTATGGAGGATTCAATGTGTAAATATGAAATTAAAATATTTATTATCACAAACTATGGGTGCTGCTAGACCAAACTATTCGCCCGACTTACCTTAGATCAAACTATTCAAACTAATTATTCCCATTATAATGTTATAGCAATTTGATAAAGACATATCTTTAACTTTTTGCGACGATTATGTGATTTCTAAACATTACAACATATTAAGAGGCATCTATTATCATATGAATAATATACATATCCATCTAATGAACAGAACATCCCTAACCATATGACGAATATATGCATTTATATCCACATTTAGATCCTGTGTGTTATTAATGATATGTTAACATATTTTTCATACTATCCAATATGCTTATCGATATTCGACTTTAAAAGAAGGATATGGACATGGTAAGACCCATATCTTCATTTATCTCCGCTGCATTTCTAACAACTGATCCACTCTTTCCTCACCATGCCCAACATCCAAAGAGAATACACGCCCTTAACCAAACAAGAGAAGGACCATTGGGGGCTATGTGAGAAAACCCTAATCATGTCCTCTGCCTTATTTAAATGAGTGTGGACATCATTCAAGGGATTAGTGATCGCACGAAAATCGAGAGAGAAACCGAGGTGGAAAATAAATCACAGTGTCGTTGTCCTCAGTCACTCAGAACGTGTCAATCCAGAAAAATCATCAACCACTCGAATGAGATAAAACAAGCAAGCACAAGAAAGCGGTCTAGCTATAGGTTTAACCTGGTATAGCTCCCAGGGTCGAACACAAGGAGCACAGATTGGCCCTGCGGCCTACGATGTAGTCAGGAGTCCAAAAGAGTCTTTTTTAGTTTTTTATTTGTTTTTGTATTTATTTTTTTTTTTTTTAGAATTTTTAATTAATGAGAAAATGAAAGAATGTATATACAAAGCAACTTCAACAATTTATACAACACATCAAAAATGGTGCAAAAATTCCACAAAAATGGTTTTTATGTTTTTTTTTGAGTTTTTTACTGTTTTTGGTGAATTTTTGGCATTTTTCTAATGGGTAAAATAATTATTAAAAATCAAACAATGCAAAGAATGTAGGGTACTGTCCAGCAAGGCTTAAGACCACAAAATAAAATAATTTTGGATCTCAAAAGCCCTAAAGGTAATTTCCCTATATTCTATGAGGAATAAGGAAAATTTAGGCACCCTAATTATTGTTTTTGGATTTTTAATTTATTTACTACAATTTTTATGAGTTTTTAGGGGTTTTTCAATTTTTAGGGTTTTTAAGCAATGAAAATTAGCCAAAATTGGCTAGAAAATCAAGCAACCAGTAAACAACAATACCTAATTTTTTTAGAATTTTTAGTGGAGTTTTTATATTTTTTTGGTATTTTTAAAGTCAAACAGTAGCAGAAAGAGGGGTTTTTGAATTTTTAAAAATAATAAATGAACTCAAAAATGTCCCCAAAAATCATAGAAATTCCTACACCATGGCAGAAGCCATGTGTCAAAATTTCATTGGATTTGGAGGTCGTTTGATATTTTATTCAAAAATAAAGGTAGGGCACTGTGCACAGGGACCTAAGTGCAAATACCCAAAAGTTCTGGGGTCCTGGTGCAATTTACCCAAGAAGTCACGTGCCAAGCACGTGTCTGGGGCACACAGGGACCTAAATGTAATAAAAATAAGTTCCAAGGACTTATTGGTAACAAGTACCAAAAGTCCAGGGACCTATATGCAAATAACCCAAAATAAAAAAACGCACATGCGCATATAAAGTGTTCACAGGGGTATAAGTGCAAATAAACAAAACATTTTATTCAATAAACAACAACCAGAACTACAAGGGGTCTCATGCAAATAACCCAACAAAACACGTGCCCAAGCACGTGGGTCTCTACTGGCAGGGGTATAAGTGCAATTAAAATTAAGTGCGAGGTCCTTGATGCAAATAACCCAGAAAATAAACAACTAGAATTCAAAATTACAGGACTAAAAAGAAATACGACAAACAGAGGGGGGCCTATGAAATTTACCCCTTTATTAAATAGCGACGGCCCGATGGTGACGCGTGGATGATCGGACGGTGGAGATGCAAACGCGCCTTTACTCTTGAAACGCTGGCCTGATCTGACGGCTGGTGTGCGTCCACGTGTATGATCGAACGGTGGAGATGCGACGTGGTTCTGTGAAGGGAACCAGGCTCAGATCGGATGGTCGAGAGAGATCCACGTGGCTGATCCGACGGTGCTGGGCTCGGATCTCTCTCCTCTGCTACGGATGGCTCCGATGCGCTCCTCAGATGGATCAACGGTGGAAGCAGCTCCAAGGATGGACGGTGCGGATCTGAACTGGAGCGGTGAAGACGATCGAACGGCGATGGAGGGTCCTCGAAGAACAGGTCCCCGGCGAGACTCGCCGGGCTCGTACGTGCGCTAGGGACCTCCGATGAGCCTCCTGAAGGTCGGCGAAGAATCGTGGGAGGCTCCCGCGTCTGCTGATGGTCTCCGACGGTCAAACCAAGCTCCGAGGAGTTCGAGCAAGGCCGGCGGAGCTGGGTCTCCTGGCTGAATGGCGAAGGGCCTCAGACGCCCTCGTTTGAACCTGCAAAGGAAACCAGAAGACTCGCGGGTCGAGGGCAAAGTGCCTCGACCCGGTTAGGCGGCGTGAAGATGAACGGTGCGGCGTGGCGGAGGAGCTCCGGCGAAGCGACGACGGTGGAGCTCGACTCCCAGATCCTGTGCGATCTGGGTTGTGTGGAGGGGTGAAGAAGGTGCGTGAGGGGCTTGCGAAGGTGATGGGATGATCGGAATGTCGAGATGATACGTGAGGTGGCCGGAATCGAAGATGTGCGTCGGAGGTCGGAATTGGGGGAAATCCTAAATTACGCTAAACTAGAAGGAATTAAGGGTACCTGATGGCTGAAGTAGACTGGGCTGGAGATGGGCTATCTCCGGGTCGTAGCTTCGAAGGACGTCAAGGCCTGAAGCTCGGTGCTCGACGCCGGCGGCGGAGCAAGAACGGCGAGGTTACGCCGGATCAGAGGAATCACCTCCTCGCCTCACTGCAACAAGGGCTGACGCACGCTGTCACTCTTGCGGAGCCAATGGAGGTCACGGGGAAGAAGGAGAGGGTCCAAAGATGCCGCGCGGAGGCGGCGGAGGTGATGGTTTTATAATGTGACCGGGCGATTAGGGTTGCGTGAGGACAGCAAAGGAAATCGTGGATTCGATGGCGAAGGGTCCGGCGAGGGAGAGGGATGTGCGGCGAAGAATCTGGGCGCGGGGGTTGAGTGGAAGACAGGCTGGACGCGCGTGGATAAATCAGGGAAGAAGGCTCGGTGCGCGACGGCCAGAAAAGGAAAGAGGCGCGGGGGAGTTGACCGGGGTCAACATTCCCCCGTGGCCCAATCAGGAGCGGCCACGTGTAGCGGATTTTTGTTTTATTTTTTTAGGGTAGAAATAGGTCGAATTAAAGAAAACTTAAAACATGAAATATTTTTCTTTTATTTTTTTCTATTTTTTGGTGATTTTTATTTAATTTTTGGAAATAAAAATAGGTTAGCTCTATATATAGGTATATGTACACTACATGGATTTTTATTTTTGATTTTTTATTTGTTATTTTTATGTGTTTTTATGCTCTTTTTGTATTTTATTTATTTACAACATGAAATATGGAATAAAAGAATATTTTTATTTTATTTTTATCACTTATATACAAGGGTTAAATAAATAAGTATATGCATTTATACACATGGTATATATACAATGTATTTTGGTATTTTTAATTTTGTGATTTTTATTTGATTTTTGTTTTGTTTCTTTTTATTTATTTTATTTACAAAATATACCATAGAATATTTACAAAAAGTTTAGAAAATAATTGAATTTATTTATAGGGTTAAATGAATACAAGGGTGTGGTTTACACACATGGTGAAGGAAGGGTATTTTTGACTTTTTGGTTTTTATCTTTTTATTTTGTTTTTAATAGCTTTTACAACATATATACAAATATTTACAACATATTTTTGGGTGAGGAAAATATTTATTTACAAATATATACACATGAGCTCCTATCTCCCTCTACTTTGGCTTTTATGCGGTCAGGCCCATGCTGAGCCCTCCCTTGGGTTAGGTTGCTCAATATTTATTCTAAATATTTCCCTCTTTTTCTTTTTGCTCTTTATTCTTTTATTTTGTGCACAAAAACATGCTAATTATAGGTTTTTACACAATGCATGCTTTTGGTAATTATTTGTATTTACACATATCTACATGTATTTGCAAAGGGTTTTTGTAGCTAAAATAGAAGAATAAAGAGTGATGAATGGGTATTCATCAATTAGACAATCATACAACTTATTTCTATCCATTTGAGGATAATAACCTCCCTTAAATAACCAACACCATGTTGATATTTGAGGAATACATCTTGAGTGTCTAGATGTCCGGCACTATATACTTGACCTAATATATCTTATGCACACTCTTTCAAAAGTAGAGTGAAAACCTAATTTGATCTTATGCACACTCTTTCAAAGGTAGAGTGAAAACCTAATTTGAGTGCTTGATTTAGGTGTTTAACATATCATCCCCATTGTTCTCCTCAATCGCGGTATCGATGTCCCAACCTATGATCAAATATCAAACTTCATAAACCAATTATGCACACCTCTTGCTATCCATACAACTTCTATCTTGGAGCATATCCTTTGCTGCAGAGTATTCTACAACAAAGACCTCTTGTAATGCGTTTTTTTGCGAAACAATGGTATCCTTCTTTCTTTGACCTTTAAGATAGAACTAGAAGTTGACCCGTGCGTTGCACGGGTATGCAAGTGTGTGTATGTCCAATTATTCTACCAAGTAATAGGTATAAGTAGATCATCTTCTTTAATGAGAAAATAATACCACTCAAAGACAGATTATCTTGTACACAATGAATCAGTAATGTAATCGTAGTAGTTGGGCTTGAATGTGGTAGAAGGAAAACAATACATTAATAAAGTAGTGCAATTACTGTATTACATATTTCAAGCACATGAGTTGGAATGTCATGACTTTTTCTATTAGCAGTTGAAGTGAAATTTAAAAATATAAACCACGTAGAGAGTAGGATGAGTTGTTCCTAAATTTGGAGTTTAAATAAACTTATTTATTTATTTAACATCCGCGAGAATGGAGTATATGCACGAAGCACTTGGTCTTTTGTCACTTCTGCCCTTAGCTTTTGTAGGAATCCACCCTTCTCCCCCTCCTACCCTCATGCAACGCCTCTCTGTGAATGCCGCTCGCCACCCCTTCCCATCTTTGAAGCTGGCCTCTCCGGCTTCTCTCCTGCTTCCTGAGATCCGCGTTGATCACTCCGGGCGGAGATCGTTTCCGTCTTTGCCGAGGAGGACTGCACCAACATCGAACTGGATGACGATGATGACCCGGACGTCCTCAAGGAGCACGTCGCCGTATCCGTGAGCAGCTGCTCAGCGTGATCAGGAGGACTCATCCTCCTCTTCCTCGTCCATCTCCACCTCTTCATCCGCCTCTTCCTCTTCCGGAAGAAGCATCGTGACACAATCCAAGCGCCTACATCCCGAGTTCTGTCGACATCGTACACTTCACCGTAACCAACCAACAGTTTCCTTTGCCGCCGCTTGTGCATCAGGCCCGTGGCTCGAAGACACCACCGGGGCGAGGTCGTCCACCAACTGCCCTCTGTGGTAGTGCAATTTCCATTTCTTTGCCATTACCGGAAGACGAGCCTACCACGCATGTCTTCTGGAGGAGGAGACCCCAGCGGACGACGAAGCAGAGGAGACAAACACATCACTCTTCATGATCTCCGAGACGGCAGCCAGCGGTGATGCTGCCAAACACGAGGCCGACACGTTCGTCTTCTAGAGGAGACCCTCAAGGCCGAAGAGGCGGAGGAGCTGCTGTTGATGGTAAAGTGGGAGGAGATATGTCGATCGTAGGCGTCGAATAGGGCGGAGGTGGATTTGGCATCGGTTGGCGGCATGAGTTGGGGAGGGGGAGGAGGCGAGGGCTATCTGGATAATCTTGGGTGATGGGGAATTCATCGAGTCGATGTCTGCTGCAAAAATGAAGGTCCGGATCGAGCCCACCCGCATGTGATATAGAACTTCTCACCCCGACGAAGCCCCGAACTGGTGAAGGGACCTCAACTTCATCGTAAAAGGTGATATGTTGATCATCACCGCTATAACGAAGGCGAAGCACCGCGAGGCTGAGCATCGCAGGTGGTGGCAGAAGCAGGCAGTTGGTGGTGGAAGCAATAGAAGAACAAGAAGGCCTAGGCTGGGTAACAGGGCAGCGACGAAGACATCGATGGCCAAAACGAGGAGGAAGGCACAAAGGAGGGCAGCTCTAATCGGCCAAAGGTCGATCTGTGAACAGGCCCGACCCTCTTTAGACCTCATACGGCTTGACCCTTCTACGGATCTCTCCTCCGTCATCGCCCTCGCTTCCTCTCCTCCTCCTCCTCCTCTAGGTTCCACCACCTTTTCGCCACTCATCCCTAACAGATGGTGATCATGTAAAAATGATCCCTTGGTGCCATTACCATCACCTGCAGAGGAGGGCCAGAGACCTGAACAAAGGAAGCAACACATCGAGGCGGTTGCTGATGGAAGGCTGCAAACAACAAATCGATCGGATCGGTGTATTTTGAACATCATCTCGGGTCTTTCCAAAGATGTAGTAATTCAGAATGGATTCGGTGTAGGAGGCTACTGTGACCTTATTCGAGGGGTGCTGCCCCAACGACGAAAGCTGCACCGGCTCTTCCGACGCAACGAAGGCCTCGCTTTCAAGTACTTCAACCGATATTTGTTCACCCAGAATATGCATGCAGATCACCATTGCTTCTCCAATTAGCTGCAGTTTTTTTATTCTATACCTCACGATTACTTGAATTTCAATTTGAATGTTTGTTGCCCACTTCTTATATATGCGAAATTGATTTGGTATCGATTCTTTTCTTAGGTTGTCAAGAACATAGATGAGGTAGGATGAGCAGTTGGTCAGATCCAATATTGTCTTATATAGACGATAACTAGTAGGAAACCCGTGCAATTGCACGGGTGTATACATGTTTAAAAATCAATGGAGTTGTTGAAATCGACACAAGGAAATGATATCCCTGCACTTATGTACGTACATGAATATAAAGATATAACATGGTCAACTTCACTCGTGAGTATAGTTTATATGATAATATATTAATACATTTTTATAGGGTAAAATGAGTTGCCCCTTGGGGGAGCTAACTTGATGAAAATCCACAGATTCATTTTTCAAAAAAATAAAAAAATGGAGAAAAGGGATGGAGGAGTCAAATTAGTTCCCCCATGCAGCTCCATTTTTTTCCATTTTTATATTAGCATATATATATATATATATAAGAATACAACATGATCGTATACACATTATAAATTAGTATCTTACCGTCAAAGAAATATGTGATTATATATTTATATTCATCTATTGAAAATGAAAATATTCTTATGTCGGCCTCTTTCCGTAAAGATGAAAATGCATATATTAATCAATATCTTATAAGAAGTAAAAGTGATCCATATCATTTGACCACACTCGACCATATAAAAATCATACATACACGTATCTATGAAGATTTTAAATTTCATAGTCGATACTCAATTTGCAATTGTAAAGGAACTTCTGAGATTAATCTTTATCCATGTTGCTGGATGGATCTCTCAAATTGGTCAATGAAGACATGATATTGCCCATTAAAGCAGTTGTTAATTTTGGTAAAGAAAATTTAATATATGGGGGGTGGCAGCTTAAAGCTGAAGCATCAAATTGGTATCAATGACAACATTCGACATCAGATGATTTGTGTAGGTTGACGATGTGATCAAGAAACAATGACAAAATTTAAAAAAATGTTCTCTGCTTCTTATGCTTCAATGGTGGACAAAATTAAGAAGGAATAGAAAACAAATAAGCCAACTATTCTCCCTGAATTAAAATCCCAATGGAGTTTGTCGGGCAAAGGAAATATATTATCACACTTGAAAGCAGATTCTCTCATAAATAGTATGGATTATCATTTCTAGAATAACCCCATGTTAAAAACACGTCCAAAGTTACCATATGCTTATATGCGAAATTGTATGTAACCCGACGTATTAACGAATGAGAATTTCTATGTCTATTACCAGCATATCCAACTCATTATTGACATTCCATTTCGCAAACAAAAGCTCAAGAAATCCAACAATTAAGTCATCTAGCAAAGCATAACACCAATAAGTTCATAGTGGTGTATATGGTAAAGAACCCACGAAGCCAACTATATAAATACAAAATATTTTAACTGAAATCGTGACAATGAAAATGCCAACCAAACAAACGGTGGAAGAACAACGAACATACCAACAACACCTCATGTCGAAAAAAACATACAAACAACAGCTCGCTTCAAAAAGAACATGCCAAAAGCACCACCAAAGAGTGCACAATAATCCGAAAAAGTGAAAAACAAATAGAGCTATGTTATCAGAAACAAAAATACGCCGACAATGGCATTTGGCAAAGACAGAGGTGCAGATTCCACTTGTGTCATTAAGAGCAAAGGTGAAGCCATAAAAGAAGAAAGAGGTGGCCAAATTTCCCTGGTCATGTTCAACTTGACACCAAGAGAGGCGATGATCATGAAGCCATCACCAATGCATCCAACATTAGTCTTGCCCACCTTCAAACTGAAGTAGCATGCTGACATGGCGCTAAGATGGAGGACTATGATTGAGCATGATTTTTGGTGACACATCACCTGTTGTTGCTGAGGAACTTGAGGGATTTGACGACTATAGGTTCCTTATTTATGCCTAAATCTGATCAACGATGTAAAAGGGTCTGCCCATATTATTTAATAGTATAAAATATTGCAAAACACCCTCTAAAAAATATTCTTTTCCATATCCTATTAAGGGTTTCAATTTTGCATAACAAACCCTATAAAAAAGGATGTTACAATTCAAAAATCCCATATTACATGCATTAACCATCATATAATATAGAATATGTTTCTCGTAAGTTACATATGGATATGAATGTCTTAATCGCTACCGCTGTGACAGCCATACATTTCAAAATTCGACAAACAAAAAGGTTAGGAATCAATTCATGTATAAAAAAGAAGAACAACAACAGAATAAAAAAATTGAAAAATAAAAAAGCAACCATGCATGGCAATGACCAATACATTCTGTCCTCTCTCCTGGTTGAATCTAGTGGTCCAGAATCACTGTTCTCATGCTCTCACAGGTTTTGGCTCTCATAGGATCACTTCTTTCTGATGATAAATATATTGTGATATAACTTTTGGTGTTATAAATGTAAACCAAGACTATCTGTCATTAAAAATTTTATTTTAAAAACCAGCAAAGAATGTTGTCCATCCATATATCTGTGAAATAGTGTCTGATGTAGTACTATAGTTGTAACTGAACTAATAGGTGATATTATATTTACATATTCCATTAAATATAGTATAAGATATAGTTGCATTAGTAAGGGTCCATGTTACTCAAGATGTAAATTCAACACATAAAGCGTGTTACTTACTACGATTTCAGAATCTAAAAGGAAGTTTTTAGTTAATCATCAATCATTGTTGTCCTTATTATTCACCTTAGTTTCTGTCATGTCCCTAGTTCCATTGACAAATCTCCCATTTGAAAATCTATCTATAAGAAATATTGGGAACATGTAGGGACATCTGGAACTCAATTTTTATTCATGATATATCCTGAATAAACTCAGAAAATGCAATGTGCTGGTAGTACAACTGTTATGTGCAAGTAGTATAAATGATTCGAAACTTGCGGTCCGACAGCAATGCATTGCAGAATCACCGAGCGACTATAGTTTTGAAAAGATTTCAATTCCTTTAATATCTACTACAAATTGTACAAAAAAGGGAAAGAAATATACTTAATTACATGCAAAAACATATTGTCGAGCATCAGCTGGCATTGCTGATGCCAAACAACAAATCAATTGCATCATCTCCCCTGCAAACGTGATCTCTAATTTCGACCTGCACCACAGGCGTCACCTGCACGGTCCGCCTCTCAGCTTCATATCTGTGCCGTCGGAGCCATAAATTTAGGGGCTTCCCGCAGGAGTGGCATCATGGAGTTTGGAGATGATGGCGCACTTACAGGATCAGAGGACGACATAGGCAAACCGGAGGCAGAGGAAGCGAAGGGAGCAGAGGGCCTCTTAATTTTGGGATACGACGATTATTGTGATGAAATGGGTATTAATACATCAATTAGATTACGATAAAGGAGATTATGAATAATATATGGATATTAATAAATCACAATCCTAATTACTTGAAAGAAATGCAAGTAGCATCGTGCAATTTGAGAAGAATTTTTGAGCTTTTGGTAATTTCAAGAGAAGAGGGTAGAATTTGTGAATATCTTGATGTTTAGACATGACTTAAGGGTTGGCATACCAAACTTAGGGCCAATAAATATAACTATAATGTATCCTCCTAATCAAACCTTACTTTTTCCCCCTAAGGTTGGAGAAGAAGGCCTCCAAATCCATCTTGAATTTGCTATTGGAGGATCTTTATCAAGAAGAATGCATGTACTAGTAGACCAAGTGTAGTATATGATCATATGTCGAGGCATACTGATATACATGGTGGAGCAGTTGGGATACTGTAAAGCCTTGGACTTGGCCATCTCTCGGATCCTATATTATAAGATACAACTCGTCAAGAGGAAATCAACGGAATTTGTTTCGTATGAATCAGACTTCGTTTCGGTTTGTTATGATTTTCGGAAGAAATAGAAGTAAGGAGGTTTAAGACGTCATTAACCCGTAATGACCTCATTAAGACTAATTAAATACGATTAAAGAAACTAACGATGGAGTGAGATCGTTAATGATCATTAGCAAACACTAATCAATGGTTAGCAAAAGTTAAGCATAAGCCGCGAAGGTTAAATCATGATTAGTAAAAGTTAATCACGATTAGTGCTAATGAAGTGTCATTAGTGAATCTAGAGTGTTCTGGATAGTTCTAACTTAAGCCCTAAGTTTTGGATAAGTTTTGGCCAAACCATGGGCCAAAATCATGGGCCGCTAACAGCGGTTAAGGTCTAAACAATTGTTTTTCCCCATAGTTATCGATTTTCTGGAGCCAATAATAAGCCCCCTACCCATTCCTTCTCTACGATTTCCATTACCACCACCATCCCAAGGGATAGGGTTGAAAGGTCAGGAGGAGGAGTGGGAGGCGAGGAAGGAGCGTTAGCAAAGCGCCGGGAGAACGAGGAGGAAGGTACGATCCTCTCCTAGTTGGTTTTGTAAGTATGCTCGAACTTGAGCTAGGGTTTTCGATTCATCTTGTGGTATGAGGAGAAATATGTGTAACACCCTACTTAGTGTGGGCGGCTATGCACGTCAGTGAACCATGTGATTCATCACACTTTCACTCACCTAAGACGCGTGGTGTCTACCGATTCTCCGTTGCTTATTGTTCTATTCTTTCTTTTCTGCTTTTATAGTTATTTTGATGGAGAAATATGTGTAATATCCTACTTAGATGCGGGAGGCTATGCACGTCAGTGAACCCTATGATTCATCACACCTTCACTCACCTAAGATGCATGATGTCTACCGATTCTTCACCTCTTGCAGTTTGATTATATTCTATCGTATTCGCTATTGTTTCCCTCTCGGTGATTTTTAGAGGAAATTCTTTCCGTTTTTTTAAATATGCCCCAATCTACTGGGAAACTCTGCCGAAATCTTTATAGAAGTATGTCCCGATATAAGAGAAAACTCTGTCGAAATTTTCTTAGAAATATCATCCCGTTTAAGGGAAAGCTCTGCTGAAATTTAAGAGAAAAATATGTTCTTCACGTTCTTCGTGTTCTTCACGTTCTTCGTATTCTTCATTCGTTCTTCGTATTCTTCATTCGTTCTTCGTGTTCTTAGCACGTTCTTAGTGTTTTTGATATGAAAATGAAATTTGATCGTTTCAGGAGCTATAAATCATCTTTTTTGAAAACGAATTACGATAAAATGCTGCATATGTGAGAGATCTCTATTAGGCAGAGAAATCCTTCATTTTTGTTGTCGGGTTTCATATGAGATCGTTGAAAATTTTGAATTTATGCTCGCAACGAATAACCCTAATTTGTCTATTTTTGAGAAAGTATGAAGAGTTGCTTTATGATTTCAACTAAAATAAGGTCCAAGCATTGAATTAATACAATGGCTTGGAAAGTTAGGATTTGGAACTTTTGAGCATAAATATGAGTATATAAATATATGAATTAATATATGTGTAAGTCTATACTCAGTATTTATGTTTATGCAAATTTAAGTCTTAACGAAGGAATTACATCATAGGAATTGATGTGTTTTGAGTTGGATACTAAAAAAGATTGTGTCTTATATTAAGAATGATTGAGAGTAGAACTACAGACCAGGCATACCACATGTAGGTTTGTCGGAAGGAACCCGTATTGGTGTTGCCCTACCTAGGTGGTACATGGTTGCCCTGTTATAATAAATGCGCATGAAATGAATGATTTGCAACGCATGGTACCAGGATCCAATATATTCGGGTTGAACGATGGAAGATGTGGTCGTGCCATGTGGAGGCACGGGTGGTTCAATAGCGGCTGTGTCATAATAACATGTATATAAATCCGTTAGGTTATGTGATTAAAGGTTAGTCTGAGGTTTTTAGCAACTAGATCCTCAAGGATGGTGTGCTCCTTTGTTTGACAGGTTGAGGGTTTGAGATCCTGATTAATAAAAGAAAAGGAAATTGTCAGGGTAGTATTGGAGGATTGGTTGAAGTGACATGCAGCAGTATAAGCTTATCAGATCAATGCAATCTCCAATCCTGAAGTGTACGCAACTTCGGAGTCCATATAGTGGTGAGGTAATTCCCTGGACTAATCCCTAACGTGGAATAGAAAGGAATAGGACTTAAACTAATGAGAATGAATGAAACTTTTGTGATAATAAATTTTGAAAAATTATACATTTGTTTGCTTTTCTTTTCTTCGTTACTTAGCACTCACTAATTGTTATCCTATGATTTATAAAAAACCCAACAGGTATCGGTGAGCCATCACAAGGACTTTAAAAATCCAGCCAGCTAACATAGTCATCAAGGTAGCCACAATAGCTTTACTCTGTAAGGTAGTTAGTAATCTTTTTGTGTTTTTCCTTTTGAGTTAATGTACATGTAAATGGTTATAGTGGGACAATGTATCATGTGAACTTTATTTTATTAATGGAAAAGTGTTGAAATATTTCCTTCTGAGTATTTATAATTGCAGTCTATTTCTAAATGTTAGTTGTAATTGCTGAATAAATTATTGCTGAGTAACCAGATCCGAATATGGGAGGATCCGACGGTCCGAAATTGGGGTCGCGATAGATAGGTATCAGATTCCGGTTACTGTAGTAGCTTACACAGTAATTGATAACTACGAGCAATATTCAGAAACTGAGGCAGTCTTAAGATCCTTTGATCTTAATAAGTGATTACAAGATCATTCACAAGTCATTGTCCCTTATGTATATCATGCTAAATCATATAGGACCTAACCTTTGGCTTTGACTCATCCCAGGATCATGGTAGACCAAGACGTGTCTAGGCAATTAGCGGCTTTGATGACAATGCTGCAAGAAATTGTGCAAAAGCAACAAGCATTAGAGGAGAGGCTAAATGCACAAGCTGAGAAATCTGAGGCATCCAGACCTGTGGATGCTAGGATTGAAGGTTCTGTCCATCTTTCTTAGGAATAATCTAGTTACCATCCTTCCAATGAGTCTGCTAATATCCCGACTGAAGGAGCAATGCAGAGCTCTTCTTAGACACCAAAAACTACTAGACAATTATCGAAAAGGAAAGTTTCCTGAATTCAAAGGTATAGAGACACCTGCTGAGGTAGAACTGTGGCTTGATGATGTTAGTAGGATGTTGAGAATAATACACGCATCAGCAGACACTTGGGTGCACTTGCTGATTACTCCCTAGAATACTATGCAATATGATGGTGGAGAGCCATTTCCAAGAAATTAGTGAATCCTGTTCCATGGGATGTTTTTGAAGATAGGTTCTGAGCTCACTTATGTCCCTCCCATTGGGAAGAATTGAAGAGGAAGGAGTTGGCTTCTCTAACCCAAGGATCCAAGAATGTAAGAGATTATCATATTCACTTTACAGAGCTGCTACATTATTCTCCAGCTCTAGAGGCTTCACCACGGAAATGTCTTACCAAATTTATTAGCGGGCTTCAAGGAGATCTTAGAGAGAATCTTGCAGGTTTTAGAGCCACCACCATAGATGAAGCCATGGGCATCACCTCTCCCATTGAGATGGAAAGGGACGAAAATCGCGAAAGAATAAGCTTCCACTTTATTGGTGGACCATCCAAACATTAGGTGAATTATAACCACAGAGACAGACATTATCATCTAGTTGGGTCTACTATAAGCTCACCACAGACTTTGGACCATGAATTATAAAGAAGAGGAGGTTACTCTAGACCTCCACTATACCCCACGACTTAACATTAGGAGCTAGAGATTTGTTTTTAAAATGTAACAAAGAGGAATCTAATCTTATTTTTTTGTTTCAAATGCTGGCCTTCACAAGCTTCCGCGACCCATTTATATCGACATCAAATTTTAAATTTGGAAGTTCGAACCCTTCTTTTTAATATAAAAAAAGTCTTTAATCGAGAATAGACTTATAACCGAGCAATTTTTAAATTTACCCTAATAATTACATGAATATTTCTAGTCATTACGGTTGCTATGTGCTTTGAATTGTATGTTGCGTTCACGAAGGATGGATCACTCCGGGTAAAAAGTCTACTAATTCTCTCTCATTTTCAATTGGTTGGATCGTAAGTGTGATGATTTACTTCACGAGTGAGGTCTCTGATTCATGTCGAGATGGTCCAACAGCATAGAGAAAAAAATAAAAAAGTATCCGACTCCTTCATGCATGCTCCACTTGAATTAGGGAGGATATAGCTCACTTGGTAGAGCAACCTTCTTGCAATTGTGTCATTGCGATTTTTGTATAATAAGTGAAGAATTTTATTTTTATTTTTATTTAATTTTTCTGATTTTATTTATTTTTACATTATTTCTAGAAATATATGCAAAGGAGTAAAAATAATAATTAAATTTTATTTTATCAAAAATAACTATATACAAATATAGGTAAGATGCGGGTTAATAATATTTAAACACGTAACTATTAGGAGGAAGAATGGTAAACCTGTAATATCTTAGTTAAGTCGCTGACGGAACTCTCCAATACCTTAATCATATATAAATGATGCCGCGTGGAAAATTCTCAAAAGCAAATGTATGGGAATTACTGCAAGACAACTTAAAGCTAGTCATTTTAGTTGATTTAGAATCTGTAACGCAACCTTCTCCTGTTGAATGTTCTCTCCCGACCCCCACCAACCCCTTCTTCACCCTCCAAATAATTTTAATTGTTTTTTTTTTGAATAAGTATCATGTTATATGTATATCATCACGTCTCCAATTGAACATTACATATTATGAACATCGAAAGTTCACTGAAAAAATTGAGACGATTTTTTTTCAAAATCCGTCACTAAATTAGCCGTTGTTAAATATATAACGACGATATTATTCGTTGCGAAATGAATTTTCGTACTCAAAATTAGTGACGAATATCTTATATGTCGTTATATTATTAGCAACGGTCTACCTAGCGACGCTTATTCATTGTTATTTTTCAGACTTCTAATTAGTCGTCGTTAAATTTTGAACTAAAAAAAATAGCGACGATTAGTTGACATTTTGAAAAATAACAACAGATCTATAGTGTCAGTGCGAAAATGGTTGAACCGGTTGAACCAATAGTCTTTCATGCTTGATTAATAGCCATTTTTAACCATATACTTTCAATTAGTCTGGAATGTATTGAAATGGAAGAAATATCTGATTAATACTAGGTTTGTTTGTTGAACATGTTGAGCAGGAAGGCATGTTGGTTTCAATAAAAATAACACTGCGTAAATGAATTTTAGGGGTGTTCATTGGTTCAATACCTGACCTATTCAATCTTGACCCGTCTTGACCCATCATTACGGGATTATGGGTCAACTCATCCTATTCCAATGAGTATCCACTTCTAACAGATTCCCAAATTATTTGAACGGGTCACAGGTACCTGCATTTACCCTCAGATCATGATGTACAATGCATTGTCATCTATTGTTCAACACGACAAATCATGCATTTTTTATGCGGGGCAAACATATTTCAAATGTTGTATTCATGGAATCATTTACAAAAACACCCCATCCGACACATTACGTGAACGTGAATAAAAATGTTTGAATAGTATTGTAAGCTCGATTAGGATCTTACTTGAGTTTTTATCTAAAAATAAAGTATTTGCATAAATGTACTACATGGTTGTATGTATTGAGGTATGTATTCAAACATGAATGCACGTGACACTTAGCAATTAAATTACATTGCTAATGTAAATTATATTTTATCTTTGAAAAATTAGATGCTGATAAGAAGCTATACTAGATATTTATGGTCATGCACATGATAAGTAGATTAATGAAACTAAGTGGATTATTTAAATACAGTTAACCAGGGGCCCATGAGGTGGTGCTCGATCAACTGGATCACGATCTACCTCGATTGATCATTACCAGGTCACGGATTCCCCACTCATTCCAATGGATACTCGATACTAATGTGTACTCGGATTATTAGAACGTGTCTCGGATTCATGTGGGTATTCAAATTATTTGAATGGATCATATGTACCTTGATTATTTGAATATGGATAGAGATAGATTTATATTTTAACACAAATACAAAAAACAATTACAAATAAGTTATTCATGTGATGTAAGAATTCGGTCGTCCATTTCTCACATCGATGGTAACTCGGAGTAGGAGGCGTTGATGGTTGCTCGAAAGACACGTTGATGGCTGGAGGAGGGGGCATTACAAGGAGGGAGAAGAAAGGGGCGTTGCTCGAAGATTGAGAAGGAAGGCATAATGCATGAGTGGTAGGGATGCAAATGGATATGAATATATGTAAGTAAAATAAAAGGAGGGTTAGAAATATAATATTGAATCTAATGTGACGAGACGAACCAACTAGCCAAGACGTGCAAAATGCATTGTCCTTAAGAATAGATTCGTACCTCCCATGGAAATTCCGAGGGTGCAACATGTACTTGCCAACGTTAAGACCGGTTTAGTAACAACGATCCTTCATTCGGAATAGACTCACTCAAAAGAGAGAAGGGGAGAAGAGGTATAGGAAAAATTGTTGTGAAAATCAAATGCAAATGGCTTCTTTATGTAGATGTGTAAAGAATAAAGGGGTTATGATGACACAAAAACCCGAGCAACTAAGGTAGAAGGTACAGAAAATAGGTCGTTGCGACCTCAGTCGCTCAGAACGTGTCAATCAAGAAAATTGAACCACAAATAAAGATAAATCAATGAAACACAGAGAAGTGGTCCTGCTAGAGGATTAACCTGGTATAGCGACCAGGGTCGAACTCAAGGAGCACGGATTGGCCTTGCGGCCTACGATGTAGTCAGAAATCCAAGAGAATACTTTTTAGTGTTTTTTTTTTATTTGTTTTTACATTTTTTTGAATTTTTAATATACGAAGAAAATTAAAGAACACAAAATCAAACACACTTACACAATTTATTTAACACACCAAAAATCAAGCAAAAATTCAAGAAAAATGGTTTTTATGTTTTTTTAGTTTTTAAGTGTTTTTGGTGAATTTTTGGTAATTTTCTAAGGTATATTTTATTTTCTAAAAATCAAACAGTGCTAAAAAGCCTAGGTACTGTCCAGCAAGGCCTGAAACCCAAAAATAAAATATTTAAGGATCTCAACAGGCCCTGGAGGTAATTTTCCTGTATTCTAGAGAAAATAAGGAAAATTTGGGCACCAAAATTATTGTTTTTGGATTTTTAGATTATTTATTATAATTTTTATGAGTTTTTAAGGTTTTTTAGATTTTTAGAGTTTTTAAGTGATGAAAAATAGCCAAAATTGGCTAGACAATCAAACAACAAACAAAGAGCAGTAGCTAATTTTTTTAGAATTTTTGGGGATGATTTTATATTTTTTTGGGGTTTTTGACTCTAAACAGTAGCAAAAATAGGGGTTTTTGAATTTTTAAAAATAGCAAATGAAATCAAAAATGTCCTCAAAAATTCATAAAAATTCTACACCATGGCAGGAGCCATGTGTCAAATTTTCATCGAATTTGGAGGTGATTTGATATTTTATTCAAAAATAAAGGAGGGGCACTGTGCACAGGGACCAAAGTGCAAATACCCAAAGTTCTGGGGGGTCTGGTGCAAAATACCCAGCAAAACGCGTGCCAAGCACGTGCCTGGGGCACTCAGGGACCCAAATGTAAGAAAAATAAGTTCCGAGGGCTTATTGGTAACAAGTACCAAAAGTCCAGGGGCTTATCTGCAAATATCCCAAAAAAATAAAACGCACATGTGGAAATTAAATCACGCACAGGGGCATAAATGCAAATAAGGAAAACTTTTTATTCAATCCGTAACATCCAGGACTACAGGGCTTATATTGCAAATGACCCAATAAAGTTCACGTGACGAAGCACGTGGTTCACGTAGACAGGGGTATAAGTGCAAATAAAGTAAGTACGAGGTCCTTAGTGCAAATATCCCAGAAAATAAACAACTTAATTTAAAAATTACAGGACTAAAATGAAATAAAACAAACAGAGGGGCCTAAGATGAATTTACCCCTTTTATTATCATCGACGGCCTGATGTGCGCCACGTGGCTGATCGGACGGTGGAGAACAGGGGCGACTTTAACTCTGGAAGGGCTGGCTTGATCGAACGGTGGAGAATATTCCACGTGGCAGATCTGACGGTGACGAAGCGTGGTGGAGATACTCTTGGTGAATCGACGGCTGAGAGGAGGACGCGTGGCGAATCTGACGGTTGAGGCTAGCTGGTGCCTCTCTCTCTGCGCGAGCGGTCAAGATCGACCCTCGTGATGATCGGATGGTGGCAGTGCTCCGCAGATGAATGGTTCAGATCAGATCTGGAGCGGGGAGGATGATCTGACGGTTCTGGAGGATCCTGGAAGAACTGGTTGCCGGCGAGATTCGCCGGGCTCGAGCGTGCGCTAGGGTCCTCTGGAGAGCCTTCTGGAGGTCGGAGAAGAATCGCGGAAGGCTCCCGCGTCTGCTGGTGGTCTCCGACGAGCACCCCGAGCTCCGAGGAGCTCGAGCGAAGGCGGCGGAGCTGGGTCTCCTGGCTGGATGGCGAAGGGTCTCAGATGACCCTTGTCTTGACCTGAAAAGCGAACCAGAAGACTCACGGGTCGAGGACAAATTGCCTCGACCCGGTTAGGCGGCGTGAAGGTGCATGGTGCGTCGGAATGGAGAGCTCCGGCGAAGGTGGTCGGCGGAGGAGCTCGATTCCCAGATCCTGTGCGATCTGGGTTGGGTGAATGGGTGAAGAAGATGCGGAGAGGTCTGGCGGAGACGATGGTCGGGTCGGAATGACAAATGGGGTATCGGATGTGGCTGGCGACGGCGGCGGAGCTACGCTACCAGTAAGCTAAAAATCGAAATTTACGCTAGACTATGGCCTAAGAGATCTACCTGGGTGGTCGGAGAGACTGGGGAAGAGCAGGGGGTGCTCCTGGTCTTAGCCTCAAGGGTCGTCTCGGCCCGAGGCTCGGTGCTCACGCTAGTGGCGGAGCAACGGCGGCGACACACGCCGGATCAGTGGATTCACCTCCTCGCCTCGCTGCAACAAGGGCGATCGCTTGCTGTCACTCTCGCGGTGCCTCTGGAGTTCACTGGGAAGAAGGAGAAGAGCCAAAGATAAGGCGCGGAGGCGGCGGAGGTCGAGATATATATGGAGACAGGGCCGATTAGGGTTGGGTGGAGACGGCTATGGAAGGCGTGGATCCTTCGGCGAAGGATCTGGCGAGGATGTCGGATGATTGGCGAAGGATCCGGGCACGGGGTTTGCGGAGGCGACAGGCTGGAGACGCGTGGAGAAATCGGCGAAGTCGGGTCGGGCGCGGGTCTCCCCAAAAGGAAAGAGTCCGCGGGGGAGTTGACCGGGGTCAACAATCCCCCGTGGACCAATCAGGAGCTGCCAATTATTGAATTTTTTGTATATTTATTTTAAGGCAAAAAATGGCCGAATTAAGAAAAACTTAAAACATGAAATATTTTTCTTTTATTTTTTCCTATTTTTTGGTGATTTTTAATTAATTTTTGGAAATAAGAATAAGGTATGTACATTATAGGTCTATACATAGGTATATGTACAATATGTTTTTGTATTTTTAATTTTGTAATTTTTATTTGATTTTTGTTTTGTTTCTTTTTATTTATTTTATTTACAAAATATAATCTAGAATATTTACAAAAAGTTTTGAAAATAAATGACTTTATTTACAAGGTGAAATAAGTAAAGGGTGATGATCTATACACATGGTGAAAGGGCATTTTTGAATTTTTGATTTTTAAATTTTTATTTTGTTTTCAATAGTTTCTAAATATATACAAAATATATACAAAATATTTACAACATATTTTTGGGTGAGGAAATTGTTATTTTATTTGTTTACATAGTTATTTACACATGAGCCCCTATCTCCCTCTACTTGGCTTTTATGCGGTCAGGCCCATGCTGAGCCCTCCCTTGGGTTAGGTTGCTCAATATTTATTCTAAATATTTCCCTCTTTTTCTTTTTCATCTTTATTCTTTTATTTTTGCACAAAAACATGCTAATTATCTATTTTTACAAAGATGCATGCTTTTGCTAATTAATCCTATTTGCACATATGTACATGCATTTGCATAAGTTTTTATAGCTAAAATATAAGAATAAAGAGTGATGAATGGGTATTCATCACCCCCCTATACTATACTTTGCTAGTCCCTTAGCAAACACTTATTTGAAAAAGAAGTGAAAAAGAAAGAAAAAGAAAAAGAAAAAAGAGGATGTACATGGATCAAGATTGAATTATTAAACTTTCCTTCATTAAATTGAAATATGGAGCTCGATCAGATCTTTGGATTATTAATGTGTCGGAGCCTTATTCAGACTTAAGCTTAAAACCTAACAGCCTCTAAGTTCCACTACTCTATAACCAAGACTCCTCAATGCTCCAGATCAGAACAAGTCATCAATCACAAACCCTTAAGACCATGAACCTTTTCTTGTCCTGTGAAAGTGAGGTCTAAGCTCTCCACCTCAGAAATGGCAACTTGACAACCCTCCCCAACAAGGTAACTCTATGACCTCAATCTGGCCACTCTTTCCTCGAGGAGTGGGGTATTCCCTTCTAAGTTCAAGTACAACCGGCTCAAGAAGAGGGGGAAGAAGAGAATGGGTCAAGGCCAGTGTAGCCAAGTACCCTTGGGAGCCTGACCAGTGTAGCCAAGTCTCCCTGCTGCAAGCTACAACAGGTGGATCATGAAACCAAGCTTTGCTTATTGCACTTATATACATACTCCGGTGGGATTATCATTTTCTCTCAGACCCACCACTTTTTTGGAGTTCTTTTCTTTTTGCACATTTTTTTTTCGAGTGCATCTATACAACATGTACATGTGCAGCATATATACAAGGAGTTTTTCCTCTTGAGCCAGTAGACTATCCCTCTTTTGAAGCTTTATTGCAACCCACAACTCCCGTCGTTAGACCTCATGGCAACCAGACCAAGTTGAGACGCACTTCCTTCACTAAATGAAGAAGAGAGGTTCCGCCTAGAAGTACTACCCTCATATGCTACCCCAAGTCAAAGAAGGCTGCCTCCTCACCACCTCATCCGTAGAGAGCTCGGTGCATAGTGCGGTTGTCCAAGTAAAGCCATAATCTATGTGAGTCATGTGTTGTTGTTAAGTGCTCTACTTAGGCTCATTGAGATGACATGTGATCATAGCCTAGTGGACTCAAAGAATTAAGTCACCATGGACCTGAAAAGCCTTAAACCTAAGTCCTATAAGGTTCCTCTTAGAAATTAGGTGGATTAAGATCTTAATCAAGCTCCATTTCTCAATTTGATTCCAGGCTAGTTTAAATATCAACTATCATCCAGAAAACTATATACATATGTACAAAAAGATGCATATTTACACAAATTTTACAACCATGCAAAATTTTTGAAAAATGTTTTGAAATCATGAGTGATGATGCATGAAGTGCAAGTTTTGCAAAAAGAAATTTACACACATTTACACAAGATTTTTGCAAACTTTTGATTTTCAAAACATTTTGGAAAAAAATTGTACTATATACATAGTTTTGATACAAAAATATTTACAAATTTTACACACAAAAGATTTTTGAAATCATTTTTACAAAAATAATTTGTACACTAGCTATGTATGTGCAAATAAAAGAAGATTATGTACATGAAAAATTTTTAATTTTTGTGGTTTTTAGCCATTTTTATTTATTAACACACTCACACAAAGTACGAGTTATGGCTAAAGTATATATGAAATATATACACACCCCCCTATACTTAGCTCGAACGATGTCCTCGGAGTCAAGAGCGATGAAGAAGACATAACTCGTGCTATGTATAGGGAAGTGAAAAGGACGGCTATACAAAAGGAGAGTAAAAAGTCAAAAGGGACTCGGGTCTTCCCCCTATACTTAGGATCAAGTAATCCTAAGTATAGCAGGCTGTACACGAAGGAAAAACCGAGTGGAGAATGTACATGGTCTACCCCCCCTATACTTAGGGTAAGATATCCCTAAGTATAGGCAGCAAAACAGGGGTAGACAGACACAAAAGAAATACCCAAAATGTCTCACATCCCCCCTATACTTAGAGTAAAGTGCACCCTAAGTATAGCATAATCACAAGATGGAGAAAGGAATGTGGGACTAAAGAATGTGCTGATATGGACATCTGGATCTATGTACAGCGGAGGATCAGTAAAGCTCAGGCGTGAGATGCATTAGATGTGAGTCAAAGACCACATCTCACGCAAAATGGATAGGGGCAAGATCAGCGACCCGCGGCTCATGATCTAGAAATGGCTTGAGCCGCTGGCCGTTCACTCGGAAGGTACTCTCAGAAGACAACTCAGATATGTCGATGCTACCGTTGTCGTGTACCTTCCGAACCAGATAAGGTCCTTTCCATTTGCTCTGTAGCTTCCCTGGAAATAATCTAAGCCTCGCATCAAACAGCCATACTCTCTGTCCAATCTCAAAATGCTTGTGGCTGATATGAGAATCATGCCACTCCTTGACTCTCTCCTTATAATGTAGGCTGCTTGAGAAAGCTGCATCTCTAAGCTCCTCCAGGGCAGCTAGCTCTGCCCTCCTCTGGTCTCCTATACCATCTGGATCCATAAGTATGTCTGTAACTGCCCAAAGTGACTTGTGCCTCAGCTCAACTGGTAGGTGACAGGGCTTGCCATACACGAGGCAAAAGGGAGATGTGCCCAAAGGTGTCTTGAAAGACGTCCTATATGCCCACAAGACCGAGTCCAATAGCTGTGACCAATCCTTTCGGTCAGGGCGGACGACTTTCTGCAGAATAGTCTTGATCTCCCTATTCGACACCTCGGCTAGACCATTCGTCTGTGGATGGTATGGTGTAGCAACACGATGATCTATGCCGAACTCGCTAGCAAGTGCCTTCACCTGGTCGTTGATGAAGTGAGATCCCCCATCAGAAATAAGAACTCGTGGAACCCCGAACCGCGTGATGATATGCTTCCTCAAAAATCTGCAAACTGTCCTCGCATCAGCGGATCGGGCGGGGATAGCCTCCACCCAACGACTCACATAATCCACGGCCAACAGAATGTACTCAAATCCCTGACTCTTAGGGAATGGACCCATGAAATCGATGCCCCATGCGTAAAAACCTCACAGAAGTGAATGGGCTGCATCGGCATCATATCACGCTGTCCACAAGTGCCCATCCTCTGACAGTCAGTACACCTCTTCACGAACTCATCGGAGTCCTTGAAGAGGGTAGGCCACCACAAGCCGGATTGGAGCACTTTCTGTGCCGTTCTCCTCCCAGAATGATGTCCTCCTGCCTCAAGCTTGTGGCAGTAAGTGAGGACACTATGATGTTCCTCCTGAGGAATACACCGACGCCAGATGCTATCCCCTCCTTCGTGGTAAAGGATGGGATCCTCCCAGTGGTAGGACTTGGCCTTCGCAAGGAAGGTCTCAAGCCTTTGCCTGGGCCAATCTTGTGGGACTTTCCCAGCAACGAGAAAGTTCACAATATCGGCATACCACGGGAGTGAGGCGATAGCAAGGATCGCCTCATCTGGGAAGGTATCTCTAATGGGATCAATCTGCTCAGAATCCTCAGGTTGCTCTAATCGGGAGAGATGATCCGCCACCACATTCTTGACTCCAGGCTTATCCTTGATCTCAATGTCGAACTCCTGGAGTAGAAGGATCCATCTAGTAAGTCTGGCCTTGGCATCCTTCTTTGACATGAGGTACCGGATGGCGGTGTGGTCAGTATATAAAGTCACTCTAGATCCAATGATATACGATCTGAACTTATCTAGGGCAAACACTACTGCTAGCATCTCCTTCTCTGTGACCGTATAATTCCGCTGGGCGGAATCCAATGTGCGGCTAGCATAATGTATGGCAAACGGAACTCCATCCCTCCTCTGTCCCAGCACTGCCCCCACGGCAAAATCGGAGGCGTCCGTCATGATCTCGAAGGGAAGAGACCAATCGGGTGGTTGAAGGACAGGAGCCTCAATAACACACTGTTGGAGAGTCTCAAAGGACGAAAGACACTTATCATCGACAAGGAACTCGGTGTCTTTCGTCAAGAGGTCAGTCAACGGTTGGGCAATCTTGCTGAAATCATGAATGAATCTCCTATAAAAACTAACGTGCCCCAGAAATGACCGTAGCTGCTTCAAATTGGACGGCGGTGCGAGTTTTCTAATGACGTCAACCTTGGCCGGATCAACCTCCATGCCCCTGTTGGAGATGATGTGGCCAAGCACCGTCCCTTGAGTCACCATGAAGTGACTCTTCTCCCAAGACAGAACCAAAAGGGTAGCAATACATCGCTGGAGCACTCGGTCTAGGCAGTCAAGACAGGAATCGAATCCGTCACCGTAAACCGAGAAATCGTCCATGAAGACCTCCAAACACTCCCCCACCATGTCCGAAAAGATCGACAGCATGCATCTCTGAAAAGTCGCAGGGGCGTTGCATAGCCCAAATGGCATGCGTCGAAAGGCGTACGTACCAAAGGGACAGGTAAAGGTAGTCTTCTCCTGATCCTCAGGAGCGATGGCCACCTGATTGTAGCCCGAGTACCCATCCACTGCCAGTCTCTCTATGATCTGATCAATAAAAGGCAGGGGGAAATGGTCCTTCTTGGTGGCCTGGTTGAGTCTCCTGTAGTCAACGCAGACCCGCCAAGAGGTGGGTACTCGTGTAGCAATCTCCTCTCCCGACTCACTGATCACAGTCGTGATGCCCGTCTTCTTGGGCACCACATGCAAGGGGCTAACCCACTTGGAGTCGGAAATGGGATAAATAAAATCTGCACTCCACCATTTTGATATTTCCTTCATGACAACCTCTCTTTGGTTGGGGTTCAGTCGCCGCTGGAACTCACGCGACGGCTTTGCCCCTTCCTCGAGATAGATATGGTGGGAGCACAACGAGGGACTAATCCCATGGAGATCTGCTACGCTCCATCCAATTGCCTTGCGGTTCTTTTCAAGAACCCCCATCAGACGGGATTCTTGTTCTCCAGTCAGATCGGCAGAGATGATGACTGGGTACATCTCAGACTCTCCCGCAAGGAATCGATACTTTAGCGAAGTAGGGAGCGGCTTTAGCTCTGGACAGCTGGGTGCTGGCAAATCTGGCTTCTGAAGAAGATGTGTGTATGCTGACAATTCTGCCAAATCTGTCTGGGAAAATGATAAAGAACTCTCACAAACCGGATCTGGAGAAGGCGGGTCCCCTGCATTGTCTCTGATCTGCTCTGCCTCTACCTCCTCCTCTGTAGGCTCATGTGGATCCAGGTCTGGCATCTGATCATCACAATCTGCCCAATCAGATTCTGAATCCGAGGGATCTGTATCAACTGCGGTGGCATCAGTACCACCGTAGAGTAGGGTGGCCTCAGTACCACCATCACTGAAAATCATGTCGCGATCAAGGTCCGACTCTGCCGAATCAATAGTATCCTGAACCAGGACTGTGCTCTCCAGACTATCCTCTGCTATCATCTCTGCATCAGCTGTATCTGAATATGAGAGGATGGTCTGTGCTGCAGGGTCTGCCCAAGCTGCCTCATCATCTGTGATCACAAAATCATAGTCCTGGTGTATGTCTGGCTCTGTATCTGTCAGATGTTCTGAATCTGTACTGCCCTCTGAGCGGGATCTATCTCTGGCTCTGTGGTCCTTAACCGTCTCTATTTGTATACTCTCGCCCTGGACGCGAAAGAATACCTTCCCACTGTCATGGTCAGTCACTGCCTTGGCTGTGGCCAAGAACGGGCGACCGAGGATGATGGGGGAATCGGTCAACGAGTCAGGGGTCTCCATGTCCAGCACTACGAAGTCCACGGGGAATTGCAAACCCTGAATCGTGACGACAACGTCTCGCAACAACCCCTTTGGCCTCTTGACAGACCGATCAGCAAACTGAAGGTATGTCCTGCTCTGTCTAAGAGTGCCCAACTCTAAGTGGTTGAGAAGGGCTGCCGGAAGAAGGTTGATCGACGATCCGCTATCTAATAGAGTACGGTCGAATCTCTGCTCACTAATCTGACATCTGACATATGGGGCTCCTAAATCTGGCCTCTTGGTAGGCAGATGGTTCTGGATCGCGTAACACGTGGCTTTTGTCAACACATGAATCTCTGCGGTGTTGTTCCTCTTCTTCCTCCTGACTGTGGTCCTGTCTCTCAAGGATCGCTGAAGAAGAGGGATGTGCTGCAAAGCCTCATGGAGGGTCAGCTGGATGTGAAATCGGTCTATCATGCTCTGGCTGAACTCCTCCTGCTCTCTTTTTTTTTGGATCTTTTTCTCTTTTCTTCCCCTTCCCCAACTCAAGGGCTCTAGGAAAGGGGATCACATGGTCCTTCTCAGATGAAGGACTAGGAATAGGCCTAGACGGTTCGATGACCGGATCCTCACATACATCATTCACCACAGTGGGATCAGAAGAAACTAAACCTTTTCCTTTATTCAAAATAGAGTCCTGAGATACATTCATACGAGGAAAGACAACATCTCTATCAAAATGAATATTGGTGGCCTCAGTACCACCTCTAGTTGGCTCTACAACTAGACGTCTTGCGGCCTCAGTACCGTGGGCTGGCTCGGCTCTGCTGGTGGCGTCAGTACCACCTCCTCGATATGGTGAAGCGGCGACCTCAGTACCGCCGGTGGAATCAGCATCTCGGGTGGCATCAGTACCACCGTCATCATGTGCGGCTTCAGTACCGCTCTCCTCTTCCTCATCTGGCGCTCTGGATGGATCCTCGCGTTGTCGCTCAGATGAGGCGCCGCCTGCTGGTCTTCTACCGCTCCTAAGTGTAACAAAATCAGCATCAAATAGATCCGACGACATATCATCAAATGAGTCACTAGGAGTGATAGGCTCAGTGTGAACTACCTGCTCAGACTTCCTCTTCAAGCTATTCGGATTAGGCTCGATCTGTGCAGGGATGGCGGCCTTCCCTCTCATCAGGTCCCGCATCTCCTGGCGGAACTCGTCCATCTCCCGTCTAAATGTAGCCTGCTGCTCTGTGAAGATGCGGGCTAGATCATCCAAGGCGGGGCTCTCATGGGAGCCTGACGGGTTGCCTCTCTGGTAATGAGGCTGCTGGACCTGGTGCTGCTGCGGCTGAGAGGGGTAAAAGGAAGGATGCTGCTGCTGGTGAGCCTGCTGCTCACGTCTCCAATTCTGTCCCTGCTGCTGGTAGGGACGAGGTACGAAGGATGATGGCTGGTGTGGCTGGTATGCTGGGGGCTGCTGGTGATCCCTCTGCTGGGAGTACTGCCCTCCCTGACCGGCTGGCTGCTGATGGGACTGGTTACCCCCATTCCCCCACCTGAATCCGGGATGGTCTCGTCGGATTCCAGGTTGAGGACGGTCATACCAAATCCCGTTGACATCCATCAACGGCTCTGCATCGAAGGGGTCTGGCGGCAGTATTGCCAGAGGCTGATCCGGCTGATATACCACCATCTGTAAGTCTGGAGATGGTGGTGACTGGTAAGAGGGCTGCTGCTGCTGGTACGGCTCCGCCTGTACAAGGTGAACTTGTCTAGGCTGCTGCAAGGAGCTGGAGCGCTGGGACGAGCTGCGGCTGCTGCCGGAATCGCCTCGCGACTGAAGACGGGGCTGAGAAGCCGTCTGTGCCTCCTGAAGACACAAGAGATGGGTCTTCATGTCGCTCAGAGTTTGTGCCATCTGCTCCATCTGAGTTATGCCCTGGCACTGCTTCTTCTCTATTATTTCCATGCGGTCCAACTTCTCACTGATAATCCCCATGTCCGCAGCGGCCGACTCTGCTTGTGCGGCTGCAACTGTGGACGAACTGGATGGACCTGCATCAACCCGTGCTATCCGCTGGTACTGCACGGGTCCTGGCGGCTGCTGAGATCTCTGTGTGTACAACCGAGTCCGGGACATCACCATGTAATTTTCGGCCATCTCCTCGTAAATGGCCCAGACTTGGTCGTGGTCCTTGGCAAAGTAGGACCCGCCGCAAGAAGCATTCACCAGACCCTGAAGCTCTGGCGTCATCCCACTAAAGAAGCTCTGAACTAGGTTCGGCTTGGAAATGTCGTGGTGTGGGCATCTATCCAGAAGCTCTCTGAACCTCTCCCATGCCTTGTGAAACTGCTCATTAGGGAGCATGGAGAAGTTGTTGATCAGGGCCCTGGCTGCATTCGTCCGCCCGAGTGGATAGTACTTGTTCAAGTACTCGGTGCGGAGCTGCTCCCAGGTGTAAACAAACTTCCCTAAATGCTTCAGCCAGGCGGCTGCTCTATCTGCCAGTGAAAAAGGGAAGGCCATCATCCGAATCGTATCCTGGTCCACATGACGGTCGTGGACAGTGCTGCAGATCATCAAAAACTCCTGGAGATGGAGGTGGGGCTCCTCAGTGGCAAGTCCGTGAAAATGAGGAAGCATCTGCAGGGTGTTTGGAGGGAACTTGAAATCCCCCACGATAGCAGGTACCACCACCCAATGGTGCATCAGTGTAGATCCGGGGTTGTGTAACTCCCGCATCGGTCTCGGTGGTCCCGCTGCGGCGGCGGCTGCCGCTGCGGCAGCTGCTGCTGCGGCTGCTGCCTCTGCATCAGCATCAGGAATGTCCTCAGGCTCGCTCTGATCTCTCTCTTCTCTGAGTCGCTCCAACTCCCTTCTCATCTCAATCATGAAAGCTCCCTGATCGCGTAGCTGCTTCTGTACTGTCTCTAATGATGCGATCAGGGTGGAGTTGATCGCTCCCTGGTCTAGTACAAAATGTTCGGGTTGGCGATCATCTGAACTGCCGGCTCCGGCCATAGTGACGTCTGCAAAATCAGATGAGCCCAATTCAGGTTCTGTCAAATCAATTCGTCTTTCCTCGGGCTCATGTCTCTCAGTAGCAAAAGAAAGGGGATCGAGGGGGAACAGGGTGGAATCGTACTCGGGCCCGGAGAGCTGGTCTCGACTCTCACGGGCCAACCTAGATGGTGAAGTAGACGCGCCTGAAAGCGGTGCAGCCAAAGGCTGCCTAAGAGATTGTCTACCCATCATCTTGATCTGGCGAGTTAGGCGGATGGGATCTGGAGAAAATATGATCGCAAAGCAAACCCCCGGTTCACCAACGCAACACAATCTGAAGACCGTGAAAGCTCGGTCAATTTATCTTGTCAATTTTATTTGGTGAACACACAAAATATCAGAGCGCTTACGTGACCTGTTAGGATACCCGATGCTACTCCAACCGACTGGCCCGCACGGAAGAGTCGGTAGTCAGCTAGAAATAGCACCGGAGGGCTCTACCTAGGGTGCGGGTCACTCTCTCGCGCATCCAAACCATACAATGAGGGGGTTGCTCTCCCCAACGATAAATTTTTAATGTGAGTGTCTTTTAGGGTCAATAGTGTTATCCAGTCCCAATTTTTTTGTTTTTTTCTTTTTAATTTTTTTCAAAATAAATACAAGCGGCCTAACGAATTTTTCGATTCTCCTGATTATTAAGCCAAAAACAGAGGGAGAAGACGAAAAAGCTGATGCGCGAAGAAATCAATGATGCATGCAGAGAAAGAAATGCGTACCTGGTCTCCAGCACTCTACATGCAAGTGATCCGCGCAGAATTTAAAGACAGAATTAACTACCTAAATGGTGCAGCAAGGAAAAACCGCGTCCTAGATGAGCAAATTTCTATCGCAAGAACCGTCTAACCGATCACGGTCCTCCAAGCCAAAGAGTCCGGTCTTGGCCCGTCCCTCCTCTGCCCGCCACAACGGGGGTAGGAGAAGCGCTTTGCAGGACGAGCTACGGCACGTAGGCCACGGAAGAAAATGAATCGGCTATTTTTATTAATGATTTTAGTAGGTCCAATTAACGTCCTATAGGATCAGGCAAGCAATTAAGTGTGGGGACCCTACTAATTACGGCACAAGCAAGAGAAATTCCTAAATCTAGGGGCTCGAGAAAAACCGCGTAAACACCGGAAAAGGGAGCTAGCTATCAAAACCGTAGAAAAAGCCGCGAAAATCCGATTGGGTCCCCCGAGCACACCGGTACTCGGCGAAACAGACCCGCTAAGTTACAAGTGTCCACAAATGTCCAAGTTCTAAATTATTACAAACAATATTGTTCTCTCTTAGAAAATAAAATTCTTCTTCTCTCTCCCTGCTCTTCTTCCCGTGCGGGTCCTCAAAAATAAACTCCAAGTTGTCCACGCAGTACCTCGCACAAAAATCAAAGAGAGAGAGTGTCAGAAAACAATGAAAATATAGAGAGACAATATGGAAAAATGACTACAAAGCCGTGCTCCCCGGCAACGGCGCCATTCTGATGACACAAAAACCCGAGCAACTAAGGTAGAAGGTACAGAAAATAGGTCGTTGCGACCTCAGTCGCTCAGAACGTGTCAATCAAGAAAAATGAACCACAAATGAAGATAAATCAATGAAACACAGAGAAGTGGTCCTGCTAGAGGATTAACCTGGTATAGCGACCAGGGTCGAACTCAAGGAGCACGGATTGGCCTTGCGGCCTACGATGTAGTCAGAAATCCAAGAGAATACTTTTTAGTGTTTTTTTTTATTTGTTTTTACATTTTTTTGAATTTTTAATATACGAAGAAAATTAAAGAACACAAAATCAAACACACATACACAATTTATTTAACACACCAAAAATCAAGCAAAAATTCAAGAAAAATGGTTTTTATGTTTTTTTAGTTTTTAAGTGTTTTTGGTGAATTTTTGGTAATTTTCTAAGGTGTATTTTATTTTCTAAAAATCAAACAGTGCTAAAAAGCCTAGGTATTGTCCAGCAAGGCCTGAAACCCAAAAATAAAATATTTAAGGACCTCAACAGGCCCTGGAGGTAATTTTCCTGTATTCTAGAGAAAATAAGGAAAATTTGGGCACCAAAATTATTGTTTTTGGATTTTTAGATTATTTATTATAATTTTTATGAGTTTTTAAGGTTTTTTAGATTTTTAGAGTTTTTAAGTGATGAAAAATAGCCAAAATTGGCTAGAAAATCAAACAAACAAAGAAGCAGCTAATTTTTTTAGAATTTTTGGGGGTGATTTTATATTTTTTTTGGGGTTTTTGACTCTAAACAGTAGCAAAAATAGGGGTTTTTGAATTTTTAAAAATAGCAAATGAAATCAAAAATGTCCTCAAAAATTCATAAAAATTCTACACCATGGCAGGAGCCATGTGTCAAATTTTCATCGAATTTGGAGGTGATTTGATATTTTATTCAAAAATAAAGGAGGGGCACTGTGCACAGGGACCAAAGTGCAAATACCCAAAGTTCTGGGGGGTCTGGTGCAAAATACCCAGCAAAACGCGTGCCAAGCACGTGCCTGGGGCACTCAGGGACCCAAATGTAAGAAAAATAAGTTCCGAGGGCTTATTGGTAACAAGTACCAAAAGTCCAGGGGCTTATCTGCAAATATCCCAAAAAAATAAAACGCACATGTGGAAATTAAATCACGCACAGGGGCATAAATGCAAATAAGGAAAACTTTTTATTCAATCCGTAACATCCAGGACTACAGGGCTTATATTGCAAATGACCCAATAAAGTTCACGTGACGAAGCACGTGGTTCACGTAGACAGGGGTATAAGTGCAAATAAAGTAAGTACGAGGTCCTTAGTGCAAATATCCCAGAAAATAAACAACTTAATTTAAAAATTACAGGACTAAAATGAAATAAAACAAACAGAGGGGCCTAAGATGAATTTACCCCTTTTATTATCATCGACGGCCTGATGTGCGCCACGTGGCTGATCGGACGGTGGAGAACAGGGGCGACTTTAACTCTGGAAGGGCTGGCTTGATCGAACGGTGGAGAATATTCCACGTGGCAGATCTGACGGTGACGAAGCGTGGTGGAGATACTCTTGGTGAATCGACGGCTGAGAGGAGGACGCGTGGCGAATCTGACGGTTGAGGCTAGCCGGTGCCTCTCTCTCTGCGCGAGCGGTCAAGATCGACCCTCGTGATGATCGGATGGTGGCAGTGCTCCGCAGATGAATGGTTCAGATCAGATCTGGAGCGGGGAGGATGATCTGACGGTTCTGGAGGATCCTGGAAGAACTGGTTGCCGGCGAGATTCGCCGGGCTCGAGCGTGCGCTAGGGTCCTCTGGAGAGCCTTCTGGAGGTCGGAGAAGAATCGCGGAAGGCTCCCGCGTCTGCTGGTGGTCTCCGACGAGCACCCCGAGCTCCGAGGAGCTCGAGCGAAGGCGGCGGAGCTGGGTCTCCTGGCTGGATGGCGAAGGGTCTCAGATGACCCTTGTCTTGACCTGAAAAGCGAACCAGAAGACTCACGGGTCGAGGACAAATTGCCTCGACCCGGTTAGGCGGCGTGAAGGTGCATGGTGCGTCGGAATGGAGAGCTCCGGCGAAGGTGGTCGGCGGAGGAGCTCGATTCCCAGATCCTGTGCGATCTGGGTTGGGTGAATGGGTGAAGAAGATGCGGAGAGGTCTGGCGGAGACGATGGTCGGGTCGGAATGACAAATGGGGTATCGGAGGTGGCTGGCGACGGCGGCGGAGCTACGCTACCAGTAAGCTAAAAATCGAAATTTACGCTAGACTATGGCCTAAGAGATCTACCTGGGTGGTCGGAGAGACTGGGGAAGAGCAGGGGGTGCTCCTGGTCTTAGCCTCAAGGGTCGTCTCGGCCCGAGGATCGATGCTCACGCTAGTGGCGGAGCAACGGCGGCGACACACGCCGGATCAGTGGATTCACCTCCTCGCCTCGCTGCAACAAGGGCGATCGCTTGCTGTCACTCTCGCGGTGCCTCTGGAGTTCACTGGGAAGAAGGAGAAGAGCCAAAGATAAGGCGCGGAGGCGGCGGAGGTCGAGATATATATGGAGACAGGGCCGATTAGGGTTGGGTGGAGACGGCTATGGAAGGCGTGGATCCTTCGGCGAAGGATCTGGCGAGGATGTCGGATGATTGGCGAAGGATCCGGGCACGGGGTTTGCGGAGGCGACAGGCGGGAGACGCGTGGAGAAATCGGCGAAGTCGGGTCGGGCGCGGGTCTCCCCAAAAGGAAAGAGTCCGCGGGGGAGTTGACCGGGGTCAACAATCCCCCGTGGACCAATCAGGAGCTGCCAATTATTGAATTTTTTGTTTATTTATTTTAAGGCAGAAAATGGCCGAATTAAGAAAAACTTAAAACATGAAATATTTTTCTTTTATTTTTTTCTATTTTTTGGTGATTTTTAATTAATTTTTGGAAATAAGAATAAGGTATGTACATTATAGGTCTATACATAGGTATATGTACAATATGTTTTTGTATTTTTAATTTTGTAATTTTTATTTGATTTTTGTTTTGTTTCTTTTTATTTATTTTATTTACAAAATATAATCTAGAATATTTACAAAAAGTTTTGAAAATAAATGACTTTATTTACAAGGTGAAATAAGTAAAGGGTGATGATCTATACACATGGTGAAAGGGCATTTTTGAATTTTTGATTTTTAAATTTTTATTTTGTTTTCAATAGTTTCTAAATATATACAAAATATATACAAAATATTTACAACATATTTTTGGGTGAGGAAATTGTTATTTTATTTGTTTACATAGTTATTTACACATGAGCCCCTATCTCCCTCTACTTGGCTTTTATGCGGTCAGGCCCATGCTGAGCCCTCCCTTGGGTTAGGTTGCTCAATATTTATTCTAAATATTTCCCTCTTTTTCTTTTTCATCTTTATTCTTTTATTTTTGCACAAAAACATGCTAATTATCTATTTTTACAAAGATGCATGCTTTTGCTAATTAATCCTATTTGCACATATCTACATGCATTTGCATAAGTTTTTGTAGCTAAAATATAAGAATAAAGAGTGATGAATGGGTATTCATCAGGTTACAAGGCCATTGAGTAACGTTGTAGAAAAAAAGATTTCGCCAGCCATTGTACAAGGATATTGAAAATAACATAAATTATAAAGGCAGATATTTGCTCGTTAAAGATATAACGTCCACTATCTTAGAATATAATATAAATATACAATAAAAAGCACGCGTTGCTCACCCCAAATCTACAATAATATCATACATTAATAATAGGTGAACTCAATTAATTCCAATATCATGTCAATATTAAATATTAACATGACGTTTGAAAAAAACTTACCAAAATTCTCCAAATAAAGAATGAATGGTCATAATAACAACCATAAAAGAAATAGTCAAGAACGTATTCGTGCAAACTTCAATTTCATGGAAAATAAAGACCATGCAAAGCCTCCATGCTCTTAGGAATACAGAAAGATTATGTTTAAGAAAATATAATATGTATTTGAAATAAATCTAACGATACCAACAATCCCCCACTATTTCAAATACATTTTTTGAATTATTCTTCATCCCCCACTAAATCAAAAAGAAATAAAGATAAGATAAATACTATAAGATGGAGAACATATAAGAAACTTGAACACAACTCTTAAAGGAACTCAAAAATGTAATGCATAAGACTTGGTGTCTTATCGACTATGAAACAAGACATAGAGAATATGAATATAGCTCCTAAAGGTTGGTGGAGTTACAATTCCTATGAACCAATTCTTTAATTTTGAAACCATTGACTCATATCTCACATTATATTTTATAATCTTTGTTGCTCATGCGGGTTGACACGTTTCAGCCATGCGTCTACCTGGATTTTCGTGAGTGCTCTAGAGATTTTATCCAAAAATCTCATATGAAGCGGCCTCACCTCCACACTCATATAGATGGATCATCATCAAGTGTATACTGCTTTATACGCCACAAATTTAGGCTATGATGTCCATTAAGAACATATATGTTCAACCTCACCACTTTTCATACTATCGTGTTGTACACCATATGAATAGGGAAGAATTGATAGTATCATGAAAGTCGTCTAGTAAATTGTTTATCCCATATGAACCTTCTTCCTGGGATCTCCATTCATGAAGGTTAGGTTTCCATTACTTCGACTCTTGATTCGGAAATAATCCCATTCCCCTCGATGTACTCTCCACCAGCTTTTTGCTTAGTGGTTTAGTCAGAGGATCAACTGAGTTTAACTCTGACTTCACATAGTCCATGGATATGATGCAATCACTAATGAGCTGCCTCACAATATTGTGCCTTAGACGAATATGTCTGCTTTTCCCATTATAAGTTTTATTTTTAGCTCTTGCTATAGTAGCTTGGCTATCACAATGGATGAATACAGATGGTGTTGACTTCATCCAAATGGGAAGATATGTTAAAAGATTTCTCAACCATTCAGCCTCACAACCTGCCTTCTCTAAGGCAATGAACTCGGATTCCATAGTAGACCGAGCAATACAAGTTTGCTTGATTGATTTCCAAGCAACAACTCCTCCTGCAAGGGTAAAAATGTATCTACTAGTAGATTTCAATTCATCTGAATCCGAGATCCAGTTCGCATCACAATACCCCTCAAGTACTGAAGGTTCTCCACAAAACTTTAAGAAATATCTCATTTCCCCTTTAAGGTATTTAAACACTCTATTAAGAGCGTCCCAATGCTCTCTATTGGGATTTTGAGTATACCTGCTTAGTCTTCCTACAACATATGCAATATCGGGTCTAGTACAATTCATTAAGTATATAAAACTGCCAATAATATGTGCATATTTTGTCTGAAATACACTATCACTTTTATTTTTCATAAGCTGTGAGTTAGCATTAAAAAGAGTACTTACTTGCTTGCAGTCAAGAGAAGCAATTTTCTTACGATAATGCTCTTGAGAAAGAGAAATAAAATTAGATTTTATCACAAATTGTATACCTAAAATTATATTTGTTTCTCCCATATCTTTCATATCAAAATGAGAAGCTAAAAAAGTCTTTGTATGATTAACAATATCTAGAGTAGTACTAAAAATAAGCATGTCATCAACATATAAGCAAATAATGACATAATCTGTACCATCAACTCTATAATAAATACATTTATCTGCACCATTAATTTGAAAATCATTAGAAACAAGCACTTTATCGAATTTTCATGCCATTGTTTAGGTGCCTGCTGCAATCCATACAAAGATTTAATCAACTTACATACTTTATTTTCATTCCCTAAAATAATACAACCCTCAGGTTGATCCATGTAAATTTCTTCTTCTAAATTACCATTTAAAAAAGCAATTTTAACATCCATTTGATGAATCACTAGTTTATGAATGGAAGCTAAAATAATTAAAACTCTTATAGAAGAAATTCTAGTTACATGAGCAAAAGTATCAAAATAATCAATATCTTTCTACCTGCTGCACCATTTGATTAGGGAGAATAAGGGGGTGTAAATTCATGAATGACACCATTTTGCACTCAAAAATCATTAAAAGATGTGAAATCATATTATCCTCCCCTATCAGATCTTAACCTTTTTATTTGCCTCTTGAGTTGATTTTCAACCTCAGATTTATATCTTATAAACATTTCAAAAGCCTCATCTTTTGAACTTAGCAAATAAACCATAGTATAACAAGAAAATTCATCAATAAAAGTAATGTAAAACTTTTTCCCTCCTCTAGTGATATTCCCTTTCAAATCACCCAAATCAGTATGAATAATTTCTAACAATTCAGATTCTCTTTTGTGTATGGAGGCACAATGCTTTTTAGTGGATTTGGAGTCTACACAAATTTCACACTTTCCATTTGCAAAAGATAAGGGTAAATTCTCAATCAATCCTAATTGTTTCATTTTTTTCATGTAAGAAAAGTTGAGGTGCCCTAATCTTCCATGCCAAATACTAAAAGAGTCAATCATATAAGTATAAGAAGTAGAAGCTTTTTTGTTCAACACATCAATAACATTCAGTACAAAAAGACCCTGATTGTTATACCCTTTCCCAACAAAAGTCCCAGATTTAGTCATGACAAAGTTGTCAGATTCAAAAGCAACTTTTACTCCATTCTTGATGAGAAGGGATACTGAAATTTGATTCACACGGATATCATGTATATGAAGCACATCTCGCAGTGAAAGGATTTTATTGGAAGTCAGTTTCAACTTGATTGTTCCTCTTCCAATGACTGGAGAAGTTTGAGAGTTCCCAAAATATGCTTTCTCTTCTCCTTCTTTCACTGATGTATAGGAGCTAAATACATTCCTATCACCACATATATGACGAGTGACACCGAAGTCAACCGCCCATTCCTTTCCATGTGCCACCAAGTTTGCTTCACTCACCGGTGCAACAACAATTTCAGCTTCAGTCATGATATTTGCTTTTGGTTGATCACCTGATTTTCTGTATCTACATTGAACAGCTTTATGATCTGGTTTCCCACAAACGAAGCAATTTGCAATCTTTCTTTTAAAAGTTGGATTGTGGCTTTTCCTTTGGAAAGACTTTCCACCTCCCTTTTGATTATTTCTAATGTTCTTAATTAGGCTTGAAAGTTTTGTTTGAGTTGCTCTCCACCACATTAGCTTTAGCTATAATTTCTTTAGTCTTTTCTGATTTTCCCTAATCTTACCTTCTTCTTCAATCTTAATATGGATAATAACATCATCGAGGGTCTTGGTCTTTCTTTTATGTTTCGAACTATTTTTATATTCTCTCCACGTTTCAGGTAATTTTTCTATAAGGCATCCAGCTAGAAAAGAATCAGGCAATTTTATTTTTTTCACATTTTAGGTCATCGACTAAAATATGGTATTGATGAATTTGTGATGTAATATCCTTGTCTTCTGTCATTTTAAAGTTTAGGAAATTTCCTACTGTAAATTTTTTATTTCCTTCATCTTCTAAAATATATTTCTTCCGTGGGCTTTCCCAGATATCAGATGCTAATTTAGATGAATAGTAGACATCAAAAAGTTCATTTGAAAGTGTGCTCAAGATAGTATGTCTAGAAATTTTATTAGCCTTTTCTCATGCAGAAAAACCATTTTTTGCTTTTGGTGTGTTAAGGACATAAGCTAGATTATTTAGCTCTTGCAAAGTTAAAAGTTTCTCTTGCCGACGTTTATAGTGGGAACCGGAAAACTGCTCAATTTTAGATACATCAGGGAGAAGAGATTTTGAAGCAAGCATAATAGCACCCTCCATATCTATTCTTAAGATTGTAAGTAAAATAAAAGGAAGGTTAGAAATATAATACCAAATCTAATGCGATGAGACAAACCAACTAGCCGAGACGTGCAAAATACACTATCTTTAAGAATTGATTCGTACCTCCTAGACGATGCAACAGGTACCAGTACGACTACTCTCTAGGATACAATGACGAGATCTCGATGGGTGTGCACTCACCGACGTTAAGATCGGTTGAGCAACAACGATCCTTCATTCGGAATAGACTCACTCAAAAGAGAGAAGGGGAGAAGAGGGATAGAAAAAAATGTTGTGAAAATCAAATGCAAAGGGCTTCTTTATATAGGCGTGTAAAGAATCAAGGGTTACAATGCCATTGAGTAACGTTGCAGGAAAAAAGTTTTTGCTAGCCGTTGTACAAGGATATTAAAAATAACGTAAATTATAAAGACAGAGATTTGCTCGTTAAAGATATAACGTCCACTATCTTAGAATATAATATAAATATACAATCAAAAGCACACGTTGCTCACCCCAAATCTACAATAATATCATATATTAATAATAGGTGAACTCAATTAATTCCAATATCATGTCAATATTAAATATTAAATATCATGTCAATATTAAATATTAACATGACGTTTGAAAAAACTTACCAAAATTCTCCAAATAAAGAATGAATGGTCATAATAACGACAATAAAAGAAATAGTCAAGAACAAACTTCAATTACATGGAAAACAAAGACCATGCAAAGCCTCCATGCTCTCAAGAGTACAAAAAGATTATGGTTAAGAAAATATAATATGTATTTGAAATAAATCTAACGATACCAACAATCCCCCACTATTTCGAAAATATTTTTTTGAATTATTCTTCAATATATATATATATGTATCTAATATGTCACGTACTCGTTTTATACAAAATTTGGCATCCACATATTTTATGCATTTTATAATGAATACAAATTTGAATGGTACTTTGATATATACAAATATGAAGCTCACCTCTAATCATATATATACATATATATGCATATATATATATATGTGTGTGTGTGTGTGTGTATGTCCACACACACATATATATATATATATTTATATATGTATGTGTATATATACATATATATACATATACATATATATATATACATATATACACACACACATATATATACATATACACATAAACATACATATGTATATACATGTATATATACGCATACATGTATATATACATATATATATGTGTATATATGTATATATATACATATACATGTATATATGTATATGTATATGTATATATACATATACATATATGTATATATATACATATACATATATGTATATGTATATATATACATATATATGTATGTATATACATATACATAAACCAACAGAATTTATTTCGTGTGAATCAGACATCGTTTTAGTTTGTTATGATTTTCGGAAGAAAGAGAAGTAAGGAGGTTTAAGACACCATTAACCCGTAATGACTATCATTAAGACTAATTAAATACGATTAAATAAACTAATGATGGGTTGAGGATCGCTAATAATCATTAGCGAACACTTATCAATGGTTAGTAAAAGTTAAACGTAAGCCGTGAAGGTTAAATCATGATTAGTAAAAGTTAATCACGATTAACGATAATTAAGTGTCATTAACGAATCTAGAGTCTTCTGGATAGTTCTAACTTAAGCCCTAAGTTTCGGATAAGTTTTGACCAAAATCATGGGCCAAAATTGTGGGCCTCTAACCGCGGTTAAGGTCTAAATCATTATTTTCTAACCATGGTTAGCGGTGTTCTGGAGCCTATAAATAGCCCCAACTACCCATTCATTCTATACGATTTCCACTATCACCACCACCCCCAAGGTCTAGGGTCGAGAGGCTGGGAGGAGGAGTGAGAGGCGAGAAAGGAGTGCTAGTGAAGCGCTGCCGGGAGAACGAGGAGGAGGAAGGTACGATCCTCTCCTAGTTGGTTTTGTAAGTATGCTCGAACTTGAGTTAGGGTTTTCGATTCATCTTCTTCTAGCTTTATTTTCGATTCATCCTTCTTTCAGATTCGTTTTCTGTTGTGGTTCGAGGAGAAATCTGTGTAACATCCAACTTAAGTGCGGACGACTATACACGTCAGTGAACCATATGATTCATCACACTTTCACTCATCTAAGACGTGTGGTGTCTACCGATTCTCCATTGCTTATTGTTCTATTCTTTCTTTTCCGCTTTTATAGTTATTTTAATGGAAAAATCTGTGTAATACTCTGCGTAGGTGTGGACGGCTATGCACATTAGTGAACCCTATGATTCGTCACATCTTCACTCACCTAAGATGCCTACTGTCTCCCGATTCTTCATCTCTTGCAGTTTGATTATATTCTGTCATACTCGTTGTTGTTTCCCTCTCGGTGATTTTATAGAGGAAATTCATTCTGTTTTTTAATATATACCGATATAAGGGGAAACTCTGCCGAAATTTTTATAGAAATATGTTCTGATATAAGGAGAAACTCTGTCGAAGTTTTCCTAGAAATATCACCCCATTTAAGGGAAGCTCTGCTGAAATTTTAAGAGAAAATATGTTCTTCATGTTCTTCGTGTTCTTCGTGTGTTTTTCGCGTTCTTTGTGTTCTTCGTTCCTTCTTCGTGTTCTTGGCACGTTCTTAGCGTTTTTGATGTGAAAATGAAATTCGATTATTTCAGAAGTTATAAATCATCCTTTTTAAAACGAATCATGATAAAGTACTGCATACACGAGAGATCTCGATTAGATAACGAAATCATTCCTTTTTACTGTTGGGTTTTCATATGAAATTGTTGAGATTTTTGTATTTATGCTCGTTACTACAAAGAACCCTAATTTGTCTATTTTTTGAGAAAGTATGAAGAGTTGCTTTGTGATTCAACTAAGATAAGGTCTAAGAATTGAATATATGCAGTGGCTTAGAAAGTTAGGGTTTGGAAGTTAAAATGAGCATAAATATGAGTATATAAATATATGAATTAATACAAGTGTAAGTCGATAATCAGTATTTATGTTTATGTAAATCTAAGGCTTAACAGATAAATTACATCATGGGAATTGATGTGTTTTGAGTTGGATCCTGAAAAGGATTGTGTCTTACGTTAAGAATGACTGGGAGTAGAACTACAGGTCGGGCATACAACCTGTAGGTTTGTCGGAAGGAACCCGTATTGGCATTGCCCTACCTAGATGGTATATAGTTGCCATGTTATGATAAGTACGCATGAAATGAATGATTTGCAACGCGTGGTAACGAGGGCCAATATATTGGGGTTGAACGACGGAAGATGTTGTCGTGCCATGCAGAGGCACGGGTGGTTCAATAGCGGCTAGGTCATGATAACATGTATTTAAAGCCACTAGGTTATGTGATTAAAGATTTGCCTGAGATTTTAAGCAACCGTCTCGAGGACGGTGTGCTCCTTTGTTTGCCAGGCTGAGGGTTTGAGACCCTGATTAATAAAAGAAAAGGAAATTATCAGGGCAGTATTGGAGGATTGGTTGAGGCGATGTTCGGTGGCATAAGCTTACCAGATCAATGCAATCTCCAATCCCGAAGTGTCCACAACTTCGGAGTCCATATAGTGGTGAGGTAATTTATTGAACTAATCCTTGATGTTTAATAAAAAAGAATAGGACTTAAACTAATTAGAATGAATGAAACTTTTTGTGATAATAAGTTTTGAAAAATTACACATTTGTTTGCTTTTTTCTTCTTCATTACTTAGCACTTGCTAATTATTATCCTATGATTTATGAAAAATCCAACAGGTGTCGGTGAGCCATCACAAGGACTTTAATAATCCAGCCAGCTAACATAGTCATCTAGCCAGCCACAGTAGCTTTACTCTGTAAGGTAGTTAGTAATCTTTTTGTGTGTTTCCTTTCGAGTTGATGTACATGTAAATGGTTATAGTGGGACAATATATCATGTGAACTTTATTTTGTGAATGGAAAAATGTTGAAATACTTCCTTGCGAGTATTTTTAATTGCAGTCTGTTTGTAAATGCTAGTTGTGATTGTTGAATAAATTATTGTTGAGTAATCATATCCGGATATAGGAGGATCCAATGTCCCGGAATTGGGATCGTGACATATACTACTTGCATACCATTTTTCCTTTGAAAAAAGTTGGTGTTTAGGTATATAAGTGGTGAACATCTCATGATGATGATTCCATATGATTTTTTTCTATGTTTAGGTATATAAGTCATACGATATTACGAAAAAGATAGGGGCATAACTGATATTGCAACATCTCGGAGGGGCACAAGTGATAAAATCCCTTTTTTCTATGGATGTTGGACTTATCGTCTGGAATTTAACCATTAAATTGTGCAATTAATCTCTCAGTGGGAGATAATCAAGTTGAGAAGACCTCCATGATTGTATATGTTTTTCTTCTTTGCGCCTAGAACAACTGGGGTAATGAACTCATCCATCTTTATTCTGTTAGATTTTTTTCCTCCGTGATTCTTATGTGTTTATTTGTCCACTTTCACTTCAATTCTCCTAAAATAGGAAGTGAATTCAAGTCCATGCTTACATTATTTTATTTTTCAAGTCCATGCTTTATATTTATTGCACTATGATAACTTGATATATAATAAATTTGCATTCGATGTTCAAATCGGTTAAGCTCGAACATTATCTCTAGATTTGGACTAATAAGTTCATTTTGAGACCTTGCATTTCATAAGTTACAACTTAAGCATCAAGATATATTCTTGTATTATTCTTCTATTTCGAAAATGTCAAAAACATCATATACACCTAGAAAAAAATAATAAAACAATGAATACAACGCTCGAAATTGACTTAAACATATATGCCTCCACACAAGAATAACACATACTCTTCGTTATACCGAAATATAAGTACATGTTAAAAGAGTCGATTATCTGTATGGCATTATAAACACCTTTTCACGAACTGTACCATTCTTCCTCGATGACCATCTGACAACACACAAATATACTATTTCGTACTTAGTATCCTGTTTCGAGAGATCCCCCACGATTTCATTGTTTCACCCTCAATCATCCTAATCAGTCTCACTCTTCTACTGGTCACTTAAAATTATCATATTCTGCACTTAATATTATGCAGTGCAATATACATCAAATACATTCTATCGTGGATAGGGAGTTTCCTCCAAGACCCTTGTAAACTTTACCAATTACACAACCAATGCAAATTTCATATTTACCTCACGATATCTAAAAATTTATTAACTTTTACACCACGGCCTGTTTGGTTAACTCACATCCATTTGACTATAAAAGTGAACGGGATCATTAAAAAATATTTGATATTTAACTCTTCATGTTAAATCAAATTTAACTCGCACGCACGCACATATATATACACACACACACACCTTCTTCTCCTTCCTCAACGTCCTTTCATTCATCAGATGCCTCTCCGCCTCCCTGCACCATCTCCTCCACCTTCCCTCCCATGTGTCGCTGTGTTCTGCCCCTCCCACTCCCTCTCTAAGAACTGCCTCCTCCTTCACTCGTGGTTGCAAGAACTCGACCACAGTTGCTCTAGCATATGTAGCCATTTGAGGTGATTAACCCCGCATTGACCTAACTTCATCTAAGACCCCGTCCCCCACCCGTTTTCATCGGCATACCCTGTCTATAAACCATGCTCTCCACGGACCCAAAACCTCAACAACTTGCTGCTTCAAGAAACCTACCATTTCAATCATTCTCTTCCTTGAAGGCTCAAGGAGCCATCGAGACCTCTGCTCCCATTGTAACTCATCTATTGACCTGCTCTCCATGCCACTAGGGGTGTTCATGGCACGCGTACCTGACCCATTTGATTGTGACATGCCCTGATCCTATGTTATTGGATCATGGGTCAACCCGTCCCGTTCGAACGAGTACTCAAATGGAAATGGTACCCGGTTAATATCAACGAGTAATGGGTACCTGCAGATATCCGTAGAAGTACTGCCAGCTCTATTAAAAAGAAATTACTTAATATTAGATAAATGGGTATGTAAATGTAAGATTATGGATGAAAATAGATATGAATATGTATGGATCTCTTCTTACCACATTCAAAAAATATCGAATACGGGTTTTCATATCCGGCATTCAATAGAAATTGAGTACGGATATGGATATCCAAGTTTCAAAAAACTTGAATACAGGTTTGGTTTTAATTCAAAATACTGAATCTGAATTTGAATATCCAAAATTTTTATGTGGCATTATTTATTACCCGCATTTCTAGGTTGTGCCAGTCATGTTGAGTTCCACAATGTCAGCTACCATGGTGCATATGATGACAAAGGTTTTGGTTTCGAAGTCAACGTCTACGAATCTTGAATGTAAGAATTACTTATGGGTTTTGAACTTTAATATTTTAATGGTTTGATGTATGCAAACGCCATGTAATTATAAACTTTGTGTGCGTGGAGTGTATTAAAACGATAGATTTACGTACTGAATTTTAATATTCCGTAAATGCTTGCATTGAAGTTATTAATGTTATTGTATCTATATTAATGAAGATTGTAATTTTTATTGACTTCATACTTAATGACAATCGATTCATATTTGTAATGGTAGTATTTGTATCTGTACTCGTATTTGACATAGATGAAGTCGACATGGATATGAAAATAGCCATATCCAAACCATATTTGATATAGATGATGTTGCATTCATTATCATCTTGGTTGAATGTCAAGATGAATATATACATCAATTTGGATCATATTTGTTTCATTATCATATGCGTTAGTTTAAATTTTGGCATCCATATGCATGCCCATTTCAAAATAGATACATATATGGATATGTCGCGTGTGGGCCATCAAATGCATGTGAATTTAATATAATATATAACAAATTAATGTTTTCTATTTTTATCTAATTTGGATTCATTTCATATTCATGTCATTTTCTATATTTACCAACACCTATATCTACATCCATGTTTATATTATAAAATTGATAAGATCAATGTTTATATATTATTATTTATACCTAACCTTTGAATCAATTGGTAGTGGAAGATTCTAACTCGGTACCCGTTAATTCAAATGTGATTTTTGGATGGGGCATGGTCATGGTATAGTGGGTACCTGACCCATCATTTTTCAAATAGGTATCCGTGAGTTTAGGATTAAAAGGAACGGACCAAGATGGGTACCCGCTGTCCTCGATATATTTGATCACCCCTACAGGCCACCCTACCCTCAACAACGATAAACAAGATCATCAACTAGTGTCATTGACCATGCCTGAGGGAGGAGGCAAGAGATGTAAGTGGAGTCAGACGAGGTCTCAACATTGAATCGATTCCACTATGCATACCTGAAGGCAGGGGAACTGCCAAACGTGAACTCGACGAGTAGCAAGACTGAGAGGGTCTAATGGTGGAAGTGAGACGAAGACGAAGAAGGGGGAGATGAGCTTCGTATATGACCTGCATCCATATCATATATGTACATGTTTTAAATGATTTGGTAATACATTTCACATATCATCAATATTTATATCATCATCCATATATATATATATATATATATATATTAAAATAGATAAGAACATTGTAACATCTATATTGATATTCATATATAATCATTTGCATCTTTTTAAATCATTTGGTATTGGAACCTTCCAACTACCATACCAAGTGCGTACCCGTTAATCCAAATGGATTTTTTGGATGAGGCATAGGTTACGGTATAGCACGTACTCGACCCGTCATTTTTAAATGTGTACATGTGAGTTTAGTGTCAAAATGAACAGGTCAAGATGGGTACCAATTGACCCGGATATTTTGAACACACCTACTAGAAACTCTCTTTTTAACATCATATCTAAATCTAAAACTGTAAGTCACAACTCAAATATCATGATCAATCTGACATGTTATAAGTTAACAACCAAGATATATTTAAGTTGTTTTACTCATTGCTAAGGGGCATGTAAATGAGTAATCAGATCTTAGGAGGGGATTCGCCTTACCTTGAGACTATATGTATCTCTCCCTCTCACATTTTGAAAGATAGAAAGAAGAAAAGATAAAGTCCTTGTTGTAGTGAGCAATAAGGGACCTTTCCCACTGTGGCTTTTCCCTCCTATCGTGAAGTTTTTTCACGTTAACTCCTTCAACTAATGTTGGAAGGTGTTCTTCATCTCTGGGTTCAATCTATTATTGTTGGAGATTGGGTTTGTCTTTCCTTCTTCGAATCACCATGTCCAGACAGATCTCCCAGGTGGTTGGGAGCTGTAGTCTGGTTGTTCTCCTGCCATGTACTTTGTGCCCTTTATTATGTGAGATTGTTGTATTGTTGGAGATCATGTATGAGTACACATTGGCACTATTGTTAGCTGCTCTTTCGATAATGTGCTGGTGAGCATTGCCTTTCTTTATAGAGGTGTAGAGGGAGCCCTAATAGAGTATGACAATGTTTTTGGTGGTTGTGATTTTTCGTCTAACGCACTTTCTATTGTGGTTTATTACTGCCACTTACCACCGTGGGTTTTTTGCTGCTCTTTTTGGGTGCCTCTCAGTGGTGTTGTTTAGTGTATGCAAGTTCCTTGGTTGCTTTGCATTTGTGATCAAAGATTAGTATTGTTGTATTTCCTTGTTGTTGCATCTACAATTGTGATCCCAAGGTATTCGACAGAATGCTGCTTAGAACTGTATCAATAGAATAAGAGATACAATTAAGGTTGATCCTCTTGGGATACTAGAGATTAATTATTTGAACTTCTTGAAGCCTTTGGTATCAGCTCAGATCTCCAGTGAGGCCTCCTTTGCCTTCTCGGCTCTACTGTGATTAGTGTTGTGTCCCTGCTCTCAGGGTAACAGATCTCAAGTTTGCTCACATTGGACTGAACTAGGACCACAATGTGTTGATTATTCAATTTGTGTTCACTTGGCTGCTATAATCATATATTGGTTCTATTGTAGTCACAAGGTTGTGTGGGTTTCTTCTCTCCCACACAGTGGACGATCCAAAAATCGAATGGATAATTGATGTGGGTCCACTAACCATATGACTGGTGACCCAAAGCTCTTTAGAGCCTACAAGTTGACCTCTGGAAAGGACCATGTCTCTCTTGTTGATGGGTCACATGTCACTGTGGCTGGGAAAGGAAGTGTTTCCCTTCTTGATAATTTTTCTCTCCACAACGTACTTTGTATTCCTGACATGCCTTTAAATCTCCTATCTGTTAGCAAGATAACAAAAGATTTGAATTGTGAACTGGTGTTTTCTCCTGATCGATGCTTATTGCAATATTTGGTGACATGAAAGAGAATTGGGATTGGTATAGTTTCGGATGGGCCTATATCGTCTGCCTGTTAAAGTAGGGATTGCCTTAATGATTGTGATTCGGAGAAGAAAGAATAAGAATGAGTGTAAGCACCAACTCATACAATGGCATGAACTTCTTAGTCATCTTCCATTTGGCTATCGTAAATAATATTTTTCCTTTATTATTTGAAGACTTGAGCTCTACGGACTTAGTGTTTCACATTTGTTTGAAGGTAAAGCACACTCGTGCAACTTATCCTATTTCTGAGAGCAAGATAAGTGAGTTGTTTGAGCTAGTTCACTCTGATATTTGGGGTCCGTCTAACATTTCCACTCATAATGGCTACAAGTACTTCATTACTTTTATTGATGACTACTCTAGAAGCATGCTTGTCTATTTACTTTGTGATCATGAGGAAGTTATCGGCACTGTGAAGCAATTCTTCAATCTTATTAAGACGCAATATGAGAAAGCGATCAAGCATTTTAGATCTGATAATGCTCGTAAATATTTTTCTAAGGAATTACAAGAATTGGTTGGTACTAAAGGAACTATTCACGAGACTTCTTACAGCTATACCCCTCAACAGAATGGAGTAGTAGAACGGAAGATCATAATCTTCTTGTTAGCAGAGCGGTCTTATTTCAAAGAAATATCCCTAAATAATTTTGGGGAGAGGCGGTTCTCACTAGTTCTTCATTATAAAATAGGATGCCCTCAAGATGGTTGAACGTGGTGACTCTTTTTTCTTTTGTTCAACCTGAGAGTAATATGTTTGCTCTTCCTCCGAAGACTTTTGGGTACATTTGTTATTTTCACAACTTTGCACCGAATGTGAAGAAACTTGATGCTCGTGGAATTAGAGGTATTTTCTTGGGATATTCCCCTACTCAAAAAAATTATAAGGTCTTCAACCCTAAAGATTGAAAAGGCATGTGACTAAAGTTGTTACATTTATAAAGCATTAGTCTTATTTCCCTGAGCATTTACTTCGAGGGGAGAGTGGAATTAATGATGAAGGAAATGTCCAGGATATTCTTTTATTGCAAACTTGGAATGATTCTTTAGTCTCTTTAGATAATTCCATTCAGATTGGCACGCAAACAGAGGAGTGGAAGTCTCGTTATCCACGTTGGCATGAAAAGCATTATAGTAAGAAAGATCGGCAAGGGACTCTACTACGATCTTAGGGAAAAGAAACCAATCATGATCATGTTCAATCCCTAGATGATCCAAGTTCCTCTACTACCTATGGTAATTCTAACCGCAACATGGAAAGTGTTCCACAAAAGGAGGTCGATGACAGTAATGAATATGAGAAGATTGACGACTTGAACATAGGTGAAGGGGATTCGGTAGCACAAAGGCGTGGACATAGGGAAATAAAGCTCCCACCAAGATATGTAGATTGCATGAGACATTTGATATTACTTCCAAGCTCATTAAAAATTACAACAGCTTTATAACATATTTATCTGCATCTGTGATTCTCAAGAACGTTGCGGAAGCATTTGATGATCCTCGGTGAATTTGTGCTATGGAAGAAGAAATGGGAGCGCTGAGAAAAAACTGTACATGGAACATTACAAACAATTTTGAAGGGGTACATATAATTGGTTCAAAGTGGGTGTACACCATAAAGTACAAGCCATATGATCAAGTGGAGAGATACATAGTCAGACTTATAGAGAAGGTGTTTAATCAGAAATATGATATTATTTACTTGGAAACTTCTTCTCTTGTGGAGAAAATATTATACATGTTGTGCTTGCTCTTGATGTTGTTAAAGAATGGAAACTTCATCAGATGGACGTGAAGAATACCTTTTTGAATGAGGATCTTCAAGAAGTTTACATGCATATGCCACCAGGGTATGAAAAAGCAGAAAAGTGTTGTAAGCTAAAGAAGACATTATATGGCCTGAAACAATCACTAAGAGCTTGGTTCGAGAAGCTCAGAGTTTTGATGATCAGATAGGATTATCACCAAGGAAATGGGGATCACACTCTCTTTGTCAAGAGGAGAACAAATAAAGTTCTTCTTCTCATCTCTGTTGACGACATGATTGTTATCGAGGATGATGAAGAGGAGATTGTGAGATTGAAAGGAGAACTTGTCGTCGCATTTGATTTGAAAGATCTTGGTAACTTGAAGTATTTCTTAGGCATTGAAATGGCAAGGTCAAAAAATGAACTTGTTTTGTGTTAGAGGAAGTACAACCTAGATCTCCTAAGGAAACTCGGAAGTTGGGATGTAAACCTGCCACCACTCCCATTGAGGAAAAATACAAGTTGGGAATCAAGGATGAGAAGCAACTTGATGAATATTCAAAGAATCAGTACCAAAAACTTGTGGGGGAAACTCATTTACCTCACTCTCAACATACCAAACATCACTTATGTTGTAAATGTGGCAAGTCAATTTATGCATGCACCGAGCAGTGGATTGCATTCTCTACTATATAAAAATGAATCATTGAAAAGGACTTCTCGTTACAAAAAAAAGATAAGCTCAAGGTCGAATGCTACACTGATTCCGATTGGACTGGGTGTGTTGATACGAGGAGATCTACTACTGGATATTGTGTATATCCGGGCGGCAACTTTGTAATATGTAGAAGTAAACAAAAATCTGTTTGTGCAAGGTCAAGTGCTGAAGCTGATTACAGAGCAGTAGCAATGGGTGTCATGAAGATGCTATGACTTAAGATCTTCTTGACAGGCATTAGCGTTGATCTTAATTTGCCTATGAAGTTATTTTGTGATAACTAGTCTGTCATAAATCTCTCCAACAATCATGTGTTGCATGACTAGACCAAGCATGATGAAATTGATCGCCACTTCATCCCAGAGAAGATTGATTCCGGGGAATTAGTGCTGCCATATATAAAAACAAAAGAACAAGTTGCTGATGTCTTCACCAAGGGGATGTCGAGTGTCAAGTTTGAGAAAAATATTGTCAAGTTGGGCATGTTTGATCTCTATGCCCCACTTGAAGGGGGGTGTTAAGGGGCATGTAAACGGATAATCAGATCTTAGGAGGGGATTTGCATTACCTCGAGACTACACGTATCTCTCCCTCTCCCATTTTGAAAACAGAAAAAAAGAAAAGATAAAGTCATTATTGCAATGAGCAACAAGGGACCTTTCCTACCATGGTTTTTCCCTTCTCTCATGAAAGATTTCCACGTTAAATCTGTGTCTTCTTTGCTTGCTTGATTTTCTACACTCAAAACCTTGGAAGGGCATGGCCCCTACTTCTTTTTTCAAAAAAAAATCAATACAAATGTGCCCTTCGGAGATTTACCAGAAGAACAAAGGGGGGACTAAATAAGACCACATGGAGTAAAAAAAGGAGGCAACAAATTATTCTATATATACATTGCCCAAGTTGTCTTCATCTTTAATAGATGCATCCCTGTGTCGAAGAACTGCAATCAGTTGCATCATTCCTAGCTTGAGGATACTTGTATGATGTCTCACAATTGCTTGGAGAATGAATTACACCATACTATTTTGACCACTGCCATTACGATCACATTGTGGCTCAGTTTTTTAGGTTAAAATGGAGTCCACGGGCAATGTCATTGATTTCTTCAACTTGATCAAACGACCGGATGGAGGGTTCGCTTTTTCTTACTCATGCAAGATTCGACATTTTGTTTGCCTAAGTAGATGCAACAGGAAGAGCAAACATTTTTGCTTAAACACCACTTCATATGCACACGCTCAGAGTTTAGTTTCACAGTTTCAGCCCTCAACAACGATTCTGACCGTACCAGTCATCTTTTAGTTTCATTGCTGCCAATCTTTTGCTTGATTCTGGGAAAGTCTTCCTCAACATTTGGATCCTCTGCGATGCTCCATTTAAGGATGTAAAGGCACATATAGCTGCCATTTGTATAATTTCAACAAAAGAGAATCTTTTTGCTAGTTATCAGCACCATTTTACCCACTCCCCTGAAGAAGCATTAGCTATCAGACTTGATATTAGGCTTGGGCATATAAAAATGTTGTGGATACCAAAAACCGTAAGCAATCTCCCTCGTGGTGCATCAAGAGAATTGTTGTAATTTTGTTGAGCTTAAGCCCCTTGCTACTGTAAATGTATAATGCGATGGGAGATTTGATGTCTCTCTAGCACACAATCTCGCTTCTTCTTTTTTTGGTACTTAGTGAGGTATAATCCTTGCAAATCATTCCCCCTTCTCTATAAGACCTTTGAATGGTTAGTTTCATGAGATTCCTACATTGTTGAGTAGACAAATGCAAAAATAAAAAATAAAAACAATCGTGACAATGGAACATTACCACACGGTGCAGTAGAGCGAACCGACCAACTGCACCAGACGCTTTAGCAGGTATGCAGAAACGAAAACCAACTCAAACAACTCTCAGAGCTACAAATGCTGATCAGACCAAAAGGTTTGTAAAAAAACAGCACCATTATAATAGTAGCAAATAAGATGTTAAGAACCAAGTAAACAATGTGCTAACTGGATCAAAGTGAACTTGGCTTTGTGCGTGCAAATCAAATTGATATAATTCCTCCAGGAATCTCACCTAGGCTTTTGCATATTACAAAACCCAAAAATGCTCTTAATCAAAGAAAGCTTGGAAAGTCGGAGCACCTTGGTTTCCATATTTCGTTCAAATCCCTGCACATATGGACCAACGCCTATAACATTATTCAACTAGCCAGTCTAAACATCCCAAAATTTTATGTGATTATCCCTATACCCTCACCCAGTCATCATGATCTCGCAAAAAGCAGGGGCACCAAGTAAGGGCCTTGACAGATTCATGGTGCCCCTAGGGCTCAATGCAAAGTCAGACGTGCCTGCAATCTTATGTACTTGAGAGGTTTGAGATACTAATCCCAATACACAATGCGAAGAGACTCTATATAATGACGAACTCGGCAACTCCAAAGCATGGGCGGACTTATGTATATGCCAAGGGGGCACTTGCCCCCCCCCCCCCCCCCCCCCACCACAAAGTTTGTAAGACCCCTTTTGTATATTTCATTGTATCTAATCTAATTCCAATGGAAATTCTTCTTGTGCCCCCCTCCCCCCCCCAAGCAGAAGCTAAAACAAAAACCCTGTGATTGAAAACCTCCCGCGTGCCCCCTCTCCCAAGTCGTCCATGTTCTCCGACCAAAGAGTGGGACCGTCACCATCGATTTCCCCAGTGCCTAGCAGCACACCGTCGTCAGTCACCGACAATTGAACTCAGTAGGTTGCTAGTACGGTTCTTAGCTTGCATTGTCGTGCCCATCTTTTCAAGGTGTTACTGCTCCAGACTCATCACTCATCAACATCACAAAAGCTCCACCATCATCATTCCCTCTGCTTTGTGACCCGATCTTGACATCGATCAATATGTTCTTGTGGTAGCCCACCATACCCCCGCTTCCCTAGGGGACCTATTGCTCGTCTCCCCGCATGTTGGCTCCAATATTATTATACCCAATCCCGTAATCATTGTTCATGAATGAGGCACTAGTACGCTGCACCCCCTCCCCTCCTAGTTGTATCGCCACTCTTGCCCTCAAAGCTCTAGTGTTGACTTCCACAACTCCTTGCATTCGTCTTCTCATGTATAGAGGTAATGATATTTAACGGTATTATTTTATCTTAGAAATTTATAGATTCTAGATCTATATTTAAATACTATATTGCTTGAATATTTCAATACTATATCAATAAATGAATGTTGGGATTGGATGCAATGTCAGAGCTGGTATGCAAGGAGTCGAGCAATTGGTCGTGATTTTTTAATTTCATTTTCTATAGTTTATTTTGTACCTAAATCAACATAAAATCAAAAGTTTCATATTTTTTAATAGATTCACACCATTGGAATAAAAAAATCACAATATTTATGTGTACGGATGTTTTACTTTATATGTAAAACATCTCTTTATAAATCATTATGTGAATGGATATTTGTAATGCTTAAACTTCTTTTTATATATTGTAATCTTATTTATTGATTCCTTTTTTATTAGTGTGCCCTTCCTAGTATATATTCCTAGGTCTGCCACTCCAAAGTTCCCTGATGTAGACAACATGGTTTAATAATTTCAACATTCAACAACTAACAAAATTAATTCTCTCTTTTCAGCAATAAATTCAGTTCAAGACAAAGCTTTGAAATTTAAACTGCTGAATTCAACTGCTCGCTGCAGAATCAAGTAAAGTGATGTAAAATAATTTAAAAGAATCATTTCCAAGGACAAGCAATTTCTTCTTACTGTAGAAAGATAAAGTCAATACTGCAATTCTACTTTAATGTCAGACAATAGGTAGTAGAAACCTCATTAATTTAAAGCAAGAAATCCTTCATTGCTTTGACAGCTGAAAAGTATGAAGCAATGATAATGCATATATGCAGGCACAATATTTCATTGATAAAATTGACGATGATGTTAAGAAACACAATAGAAAACTAAATTGGAAAAGCTTATGATGACATAAGATATCTGTTGAAAAGTAACAATAATGATCAAATGAAGGCTCCAAAATTTTAGCTTCAAAGGGAAATACAAAATAGATTATATCAGAACTAAGCTTTCGATAACCAAAAGTATGTATAATTCCTTCCTTTTAAATTAAAAACTACCATGACACCATAATAATGCAATACTTGATATAACTATACTGTTTTCATTTTTCTTTCTGTTTAGGAGCAGGTATCTTGCTAGTCAGGAATAGGAGTGTAGTCCCCCTCTATGAAAAAGGGGAGCACTGTGCTTAGTAGAATATATATTATTATGTGTAGGAACTCTATTTCTCTCTCACTCACACACACTGCCAAATTTCTTTCCCGCTTTTTTATTTTCTGAGAGCTTTTTAACCCCTGTCTTCACCATGGTCACAACTCATCATATCTCTCTCCACCACTATCTCACATCTGCACTTTCCAAACTTTTGACCAGTTTACAGATCAACGTCTGCCAACTTCCATCCACTGTGTCCTGCCTGCAACACCCGCACCATTTCCCTTTTCATCTTATCCCACCTTCATCAAGTGTTTGTCCAGACCTTAACACCATCTATCACAATCTGTTGTTGCTGGCCTCTCTCCATCACACGTCTACCCACCACCATAACTTCACCTCAATTGCCCCACTCATTCCCTTGTAAATAATCTGCCATAAACAAACGATACACAATTTTAATTCATGTTTAGGCCCCCGCAGATTTGAACAGAACTTTTTTTCCATTACTATTTTGGCAAACGTGAGCAAAGAACAAAAACATCAAATAAGAGTGACTAAAATGAGCAACAGTTGGCCCAAACATAATGCGGCACATGTGACATGACAACAATAGTTCAAGGGAATGGTTGACGTAAGGTAGGACGGATGTCAATTATGCAGGTAGATAACAATGGATGGATGGTAGACAAACGTGGCATCCTACCGTAATTAACAAATATAACAAGAGGTCATGATAGACTTAATATCAACAGAGAAGGACGGAGGACAACAACAATAAGGATAATGTGGTGATGGTAAGATAAGGTGTGGTTGTGAGAGTAAAGCAGGAATTAGCCATGCAACACAGCTAGAAGACTGGAACAGGCACTGAAGACCAGGTTGGAAGAGGGCAAAGAGGCAGGCAGTGGAGGTATGGCTTAGGTGATGCATCTCGGAGGGGCTAAGGTGTCAAGTAGTGGAGATTATTTTTCCTCTACTAAGCAAGGATTTTCCATTTATATCAAGGTGATATACATGCTGATAAAGAAAGACTTCATATTCCTAAGATGCAAAGAAACCAATCTAATCGCAAACAAAAGAAGGAAAAGATAATAATTTTCTCTTTCATATCTTATTATTCATGGCATAGATTCATCTTTTCCTATATCCAACTTCTCACGCCCATGTAGTTGTCACTTATCAGCCACAGATCTGGTTCAAAACTAAAAAACGTTCGATTATGTGGCAATTGAGCAAAATCATGTGGAGACCATCTAATATTTCAAGACAGGGAAAATCAATTTTGCGGGTTATTGTTGACAGACATCAGGACATTGTTTTGATTCTACCTTGATTCAGCATGTACAAAATCTCCACATTCTTGTGTTAAGGCCTATTATATGGCACAGGCAGCAGATTCTGTATTTCCTGAAGAACAGGTCAGATGACCGTGTGATCAAGAACCGCCGCCGGCCATTGCGGAGCCGGCGGTTACGACGACCGGGTCTTTCGAAGACCGCAACCGCAGGGGGTGTGGTTGGAGGGGGCGGACGTGGCGAGGGTTTACACCCTATAAAAGACCTCCCATGGGGAGGGGAATCAACACATCAGAAGCTCGCCATCGGGAGCCCCCCTCCCATCTCCATCCCTTTCTCTCGATCTCTCTCTCACGCTCTCTCGCAGCCGCAGAAGGAGTACCTCGACGAGTTCCTATACTGGTATCAGAGCTCCGTCAACGATCTGACCACCGAGCTCCGTCTTCGTCAAAGAGGAGCTTTCATCAAAGAGCATTGTCCCCATCAAGAGCCGCCGCCTCCAAATAGAGTCTTCTTCACTCGGCTGGTAACCCTGTTTTTTTTTCTTTCAAAACCCTAGCGCAGTTGGTTTCCCTTTTGTTATGTGTGCTCTCTGGCGGGTCCCACTATTTTCTTAATATCCAAATAGCATATCAAAACCACGCCCATAAGAATCGGTATTGCATTATTGGATTTGGTCTCCATTGTTTATTTATTTTTTGTCGTTTCTTGCTGTTGGTTATATTTTTTTTTACGGGAGGCAACCATCGTCGGCAGCTTTAATCACGTGAAAGTTTTTTTTAATTGTAACTATTGTCACGGATTTCACATTTGGTGAATCGCGTCTGCATCCACTTTAACGTGCATACCTGCTTGCCATTCATCCTTTGTTTAATTTTTTTTCACGTGAAAACCCCCCTAACATTTGATTTGTCGATTAATCGTTTTTTCCCCCCTAATTAGTTGTGTGCGGGTAACTTTCTGTTGGTTGAATTTTTTTTTAAGTAGATCGTTAATATCAAATTATCATACCGTTATTTTTCATAATAAAAAAAAAAACTTCGTAGCCGTTTTTTTTTGCACCTGGTTAACCTAATTCATTAATTGGAAACATTGTTGTGTGATTAACTTTTTTTAGAGAGTATATTTTTTTTTTAACGTAACTTAGAATATATTATTATACTGTTTTTTATTGAATCCACACATGTACCCTCACAAGTTTTACGTTTAAAATCTACTGCACAAATAATATTAAAATCCCCACTTTCGTTAATTAATTGTTGTTTTAACGTAAGTTGTATTTTTTTTAAGACATAAATTGGCTTGTATTTTTTTACTGTCTTCACGGGATATACACATTCACAGTTTTTTTTATTCATTTATTAAAACCTTTTTTTTAATAGTATATGCACGTTTTTTTAAAGTGTTCTTGATAACTTTGAGTATCCTGGTTTTCATTGAACTAAGGTTTGGATTAAAGTCTTATTTGTTTGTTTAAATCAAATAAAGGGTAGGGAGGCTTTTGAGGAAGCAATAAAAGATGTATTTTTTTCTGTTAGCATTGAGAAATTCGTTAAAAAAACCCATAGGTGATTAGCCTCGCCGTTTCTTAAGTGGGATTAGAAACGTTTTTTTGTTAAGGAGAGTTTAGTTTAATCACTAGAAGGAGGTAGCTTGTTTGTAGTACTTCGTTGATTATATTAGAAATTTGTTTGAACATTCAACCGTTAACTTATTTACTAAAAGCACGCTTGCAGTTTTTTTTTTGCATAACTAGTTAATCCTACATCCTCATTAATTTTTAGGCACTTTGTCGGATGAACCTTATTGCTTAACTTCTGTACAATAGGCTTCACTTTCAACTTAACCATACTTAATAGTTGTTTTGTTAATTTTTGAAATCTTTACTTATTCTCATACAAATCTTATATTTGTCCAACTAGATACAACAATGACAAGCAAGATGATTGCCACTGAGGTAGGGAAAATTGAGTATCTGAACTGTACCAATTACGAATTATGGAGTAGAAAGATCTACTATGGCCTATTGCACGATAGCATACACACCATTATAGACAAACCTGGCCCAATCTTATCTGAGAATCCAACTGTGGATGAAATTAGGTCCCGCGAACAGTGGGAGAAAATAGATAATAGGGCTATGAGCTTTATGCTGACCCACATGGATCTGAACCTGATTCGGTTCTTTGAGACCTGCGAATCAGCTTACGAGCTCTGGACCGCGGTTAAGGAGAAATATCACTCCAAATCCGAAGTGAGCGTCCAGCTTCTTCTACACAAGTACAACTCGTGTAGAATGAAGGAATCTGAAAGCGTCCTCGAGCACGTGAACAAGATGATCGTGATGGCCAAGGATCTTGCGGCTGCTGATTGTGCAATTCCGGAGAGGATGCAGATCGCAACCATACTAGGAAGTCTCCCTCCGTCATTCGACATGGTTGCCACATCTCTGAGAATGAACGGCAACATTAAGTCTGTGACGGACCTACCTGCACAGCTGGCGATTGAGCAGGACCTCTTCAAACAAAGATCGAAAACTGAGATCTTTGAGGTTGAGGAAGAAGAAGAAGCAAATGTCGTGCATGCAAAGAAAAAGCTAGGCCCCTCCAAGGCGAATTTCAAGGGAAAGAGTGGGAAATACCCACGCGGCTCTTGCTATGGTTGTGACAAATATGGCCATTTCAAAGTCAATTGCCCCAACAAGAAGAAGCCGGGAAACTCTAAAATGCCTGAAAACAAAGGCAAGAAGAAAATGGAATTCGCGGCAATCGTGGAATGCAACTCCGTCATCACGGACAGTGATGGATGGTGGATCGACTCTGGAGCAACCAGACATATCGCGAAGACGAAGGAGGGCCTGGTGGACTTCAAGGAGCTGAGCAAAGGCGAACAGAGGATCTTCATGGGGAACAACACCTACCTGGACGTGGAAGGTGTTGGGACATACAGACTTGACCTGGGGGATAGCATTATGGTACTGAATGATGTACTATATGCCCCAGGGATACGTCGGAACCTGATATCTGTCCCAGTGCTGCTCAAGAAAGACTTTGAAGTTAGGTTTTATAATAAGCGTGTGTCAATAGGCAAGAATAAGAAAGTCTATGCGATGGGAAAGTTTGTGCCCGAGCATGACTTGTTCTGTCTTCCTGTAATAAATTCTAGTGAATCAATGAATGTCGCTTCTGATTATTCTTTGTGTTATTTGTCTGATTATGACTTGTGGCACATGCGACTGGGTCATCCAGGAAATTCTAAGATGGATCAAATGATTAAGGTAAATTTGTTGCCTAAGATCACGGGTGCAAGGACATTGCCCTGCGAACACTGTCTGACCGGTAAAATGATGAGAAGACCCTTCTCAACCGGAATTCGGTCAACAGAGTTACTAGGTTTGATCCATTCAGACATATGTGGACCACTGAGCGTCAGCACACATAGAAATAAGGAATACTTCATAACATTCATTGATGACTACTCGAAGTTCTCCTATGTCTATCTCTTAGAAAGAAAGTCGGAAGCACTAGAAAATTTTAAGAGATATAAGACAGAAGTGGAGACAAGATTGGGAAAACCAATCAAGACTCTTAGGACAGATAGAGGTGGGGAATAGAATATACCTCAAAGGAGTTTGAGGATTACTGTATTCAGGCAGGCATTCGTAGGCAGACTACAATGCCCTATACACCACAACAGAATGGTGTAGCAGAAAGAAAAAATCGAACTTTGATGAATGCAGTAAGGTGTATGTTTTCACACTCAGGACTCTCCAAGAAATTCTGGGGAGAGGCAGTGTTGACTGCGAACTATATACAGAATAGGATTCCCACCAAGTCCGTAGAATCAACGCTATATGAAATATGGAATGGCAGAAAGCCCGAGTTGGGCCATCTCCGGAAATAGGGATGTGTTGCACATGTTCTGCTACCGAGTCAGCTTAGGGACAAGCTAGACTTCAGGACATTAAAGTGCAAGTTTATTGGATATAGTGAAAATTCTAAAGGATATAGGTTCTTCCATGAAACAAAAGGTCTGATCGAAAGTCGTGATGCTACTTTCCTTGAAATTCATCAAGAAAAGGAGCATGAAGTAGATGAATCAGATCCTCTGATTGTCTTACAAGACAATGAAGACAACTTGAGAATTAGACAAGAATTTGAGGATGAAATCGATCATCCAAATGTAGAAAATGAACCTATTGAACATGATGATCCTTTATAAGAAGTGGGTGGACCCACACAACCCACGAGTATAATCGGCAACAAGAGACCCAGAACACGGCCCGCATGGATGGAATATTACCATTTCTATGGATGCGAGGCGTCGTGCTACACCGTAAATGAGGATGTCGCAAATTGTACAGATCCCATATCCTTTAATGAAGCTATAGCTTCATCTGAGTCGGAATCATGGTCGGTCGCCATGAGAGATGAGTTGGACTCAATCGAGCGAAACGGTGTTTGGGAATTATGTGATTTGCCAGAAGGTAGGCAATCCATAGGATGTAAGTGGGTATTCAAGAAAAAGTACCGAGTTGACGGTACTGCTGACAAATACAAAGCCAGATTAGTTGCCAAGGGTTATACTCAGCAAGCTGGAATAGATTTCCAGGAAACCTACTCTCCAGTGGCAAAGTTTGCATCCATTCGGATGATCTTAGCCATAGCCGCATATATGGATTTGAAATTATTCCAAATGGATGTGAAGACGGCCTTCCTTAATGGAGAATTGAGGGAGGAGATTTATATGCGACAACCTGATGGATCTCAGATTGAAGGTCAGGAGAAAAAGGTTTACAAGTTAAGAAAGTCATTATACGGCTTAAAGCAGTCTTCACGGCAATGGTATCTCAAATTTCATGAGAAAGTTATTCAATTTGGATTTGTTTCAAATAAATTGGATAACTGTGTGTATGTCATGAAGAGTGGGAGCAGGTTTGCAATCATGTCATTGTATGTAGATGACATTCTGCTCGCAGGTAATGACATACAAATGCTCAATGAAATCAAACAGAAATTGAGCAATGAATTTGAGATGAAGGACATGGGCGAAGCATCCTATGTTCTTGGAATTCAAATAACAAGAGACAGGGACTCAAGGACATTGAGCCTTAGTCAGGAAAGATATTTGCATACTGTATTAAGGAGATTTGGAATGCAGAACAACACTCCAGCTCCAACACCACTTGTGATGGGAAAGAGACTCAGTAAGAGTCAGTGTCCCGGAAAGGGGCAGAAATCTTTAGATGTACCATATGCACAAGTAGTGGGAAGTCTAATGTATGCAATGTTGTGTACTCGACCTGACTTAGCCTATCCAGTAAGCTTAGTCAGTAGATATCAAAGCAATCCCGGTCAAGCACATTGGGAAGCTGTAAAGAGGATTCTTCGATATCTGAAAGGGATAGTACATCGGAAACTTGTGTATCAAGCAGAATCGCTTGAAGTGGTAGGCTACTCCGATGCCGATTTCGGAGGGGATGTGGATGATAGAAAATCCACATCAGGTTACCTGTTCTTGTTTGGGGGTGCAGCTGTTTCTTGGGGAAGCAAGAAACAAGGATGTGTATCTCGACATACACAGGAGGCTGAGTACATTGCATGTAGCATGGCCACCACTCATGCTGTATGGATCAGACGTTTTCTAAAGAACCTAAACCTTGAATTGGTCAAAGGGCCAATTGAAATGTATTGTGACAATCCAGCTGCGATAAGCTTGATCAATAGTGGGGCTAATAGTTCTAAAGGAAAACACATTGAGATTCAATATCACTATATACAAGATATAGTGGCGAAGCAAGAAATTACGGTAACCTATATACCTACCAGTGACATGTTGGCCGATTCCCTTACCAAGGGAATAGTAGCTGGAACATACATTAAACATGTTGGTTTAATGGGACTCAGGAATGTTTGAGTCAAGGAAGAGGTTTTCATAGATAATGATCCTCACACGATAAATCTCCATGTATATATACTACACGAATAGTAGGAGTATATATACCTTTGACCACTACGGTCAAGTGGGAGATGAAGAATAGGTCAAATGACCGTGTGATCAAGAACCGCCGCCGGCCATTGCGGAGGCGGCGGTTACGACGACCGGGTCTTTCGAAGACCGCAACCGCAGGGGGCGTGGTTGGAGGGGGCGGACGTGGCGAGGGTTTGCGCCCTATAAAAGACCTCCCATGGGGAGGGGAATCAACACATCAGAAGCTCGCCATCGGGAGCTCCCCTCCCATCTCCATCCCTTTCTCTCGATCTCTCTCTCATGCTCTCTCGTAGCCGCAGAAGGCGTACCTCGACGAGTTCCTATACCACCCTGATGAAAAAACTTTACGTATGTGGTGGCAAAGTACATCATCTAATATTATGGAATCCCAGCAAAGAGAGTTTCTATTCTCGACTGCTTAATCCACTTTGTTGTTCGAATTAATGTTTTTTGTTAAGTTGTATGTATCTTTATATGGGTAAACAGATCGTTGGATGAGGGACCGTTTACCCATCTCCCTATAAATGTACTCATCCCCCCTTCATTTGCAGAACAACCAAGTGAAGAGAGAACCCTAATCTCTTGTGAAGGAGACTAGGGTTTATGTGTGCCCCCGTGATTTTTCCCTCTCCGTAGGGTTTTCCACGTAAATCTTGGTGTCTTCTTCTTTAATCTTCATTTTTAGTTCATAACATGGTATCAGAGCCTAACTAGGGCTTGATTTCTCTTCTCATGAACCTGTCTGCTCCAGCAACCCCCTGAGCGTGCGCCCCCAGCTGCGCGACCCCCTGTTGACGTGCGACGCCTTGCCGATGCGTGACCCTCTGCCTCAAGGCCTCAAATGTCGGATTTCGATTTCGTTTCGGTAAGCCCAGAAAAGGAATTTCGGTGGAATTTCGGTGGAATTTCGGTGGCCGGAAATTGGGAAAACGACTTGAAAACTCATTTTTTCAAAATTTAAGATTTGTAATGTTGTTTAATCAATAAAAGAGGCATAAATACAAGTTTTTTTGCTTATAATAAGATGTTATAATGTTCAGTACCTTAAAATAATGATTTCGGTCATCATATCAATGACCGTCCAGAGTGAAATTTCATATTTCAGTACACGGTTAAATTTTGGCATTCAATTTTTCTATCAATTCTCAAAAGAATAATAATACTTTTATTTAAAAATAAAACAAGACACGCACACAAACACGAATATTTTAACATGTATGCCAAAATAAATGCATAGTAGAGTTTGTGATCGTAAAATGTATGTTATACGAGACTTGGAATTTGGAAACTTGGCTCTCCAAGACTTAAGTTAGGTTGTGAATTGTGACTTGTGAAGTTCTGAGATGGAATGAGAACATATACATTATATTTATTGGGTTTAAATAGGACCCTTAATGGCCTTATTTATTACAATGGTGGTTGGAATAGTGGCTTATATTGCAATGGTGGTTGAAATAGTGACCTATAAATTTCATTTAGTGATCAAATAGTATCTATGAATATCAATAAGTGGCCTAGGCATGACATATGGTGACCTAGAACAATTTCAGTCGAAATGGACCGAAATGGACCGAAATGAACCGAAATTCCACCGAAATTCCACCGAAATCCGAGAAATCTGTGAACAATTTCCACCGAAATGGACCGAAATGACCGAAATGACCGAAATTTGGCCGAAATTTCGGCCGAAATCCTGGAAACAGATATTATACATGGTTTCGATGTCGGTATCGCCACGAAACCGAATTTCGACCGAATTTCGGTCGAAATTCGCCGAAATTTAAGGCCATGCTCTGCCTCCCCTGCGTGTGCGCTCCCTGCACGAGCATCTTCGCGTGCGAGCCCCTCTGCGTGGGTCCCCCTCCTGTGCGGCGCGCCCCTCCCTTCTGCGCGAGCCCCTCTGCCTCCTGGGATCGCATCTCCAGCCGTCTTGCCTGTACGGGATGCCTCGTTCCCTATGGCAACCTCCTGCGCAACCCCCTCTGTGCGAGCCCCCCCCTCCTGTGTGGGGTGCCCTCCCTCTGCACGAGCCCCCCCTCCTATACAAGAGCACTGCCTCTGTTGGGTCTGGATTCCCGTGGTGCAAGCACTGCCTCTGGTCCAACAAGTCGAGGATACCCGTGGGGTCATCCTCCCTGTATGTGATCCGCAAAGTCTATGAGTTATTTACGTGTTCTGCCTCTTTTGTTGTTGTTTTCCTATTATCTTTTTGATCGAAGTGATAGGCCAGTGTGGTCTTACTGTGGTTGCTTTGTGTTGCTCCTACTCTGACTGTGCTTAGATAGCATTATTGTGCTTCCGATTACTTCTAAAGAGACTCCCGACACAATATCTGTTGACGCATATAGAGTAGTGCCTGTATCCCTTCGTTATTTTTATTTTCAGTTGTATGCTTTATGTAATTTATCCATAGGCTACTCTCCTATATAAGAGAGCCTAGGGCTTATAGAATAAACAACTTGCTCATTTTTCCCAACATGGTATCAGAGCGACGGTCCTAGACCGGAGTTCTCGAAACCCTAACCCTAACCCCACCCCACCCGCCGGCCTCTCTCTCTCTCTCTCTTCATCCGATCGGCGCCGCCCTCCCTTATGTGCGCTCCCCTCGCCTGCGCGCCTCCCATCTCCTGCGCGAGCGCGTGCAGGCTTCTCCGATCGGCTGTGCGGGCGCTCCCATCGCCTGCGTGCACCCCATCTGTGCGGACTCCACCGCGCCATAGCGCCATAGCAGCCGCACCGTGCTTCTCCCCCTTGCGCACTCCACGGCGCGCCTAACATCTCTGCGGCTGTGCGGCTGTAGCATCTCCTGGTGCGCGTGAACTGCATCTTCCCAGCGTGCGACCAGTGCGCACTACAGCGCATTTCCAGCGCGTGTGACCGTGCATTCCCTCGGTCGAAGTTTGCGCCAGCGCGTGTGCCTCCTGTACGCGTGCACGTGTCCAGCCCTAAGGCACATAAAATCATCTCCATGGGTTTAGTTGCTTGACGTCTACATATGCAACTAAACCCGTCAATGTCATTGTAGACGAAGATCGTCATTGGTCAATCACTCCAGTCTTCAGTCTCCAAGATGTCAGAAAACAAGTCAGATATCCCATCTATTGGTGCCTTTCGTGGTCCAGTGCCTATAGTAAAGATGGATGGTACAAATTATGAACTGTGAGCAATGCAGTTCATGAGCATGATGAAGTCAACAGGCAAGAAGCACATCCTTACTGAACCAGAGCCTGCTGAGAAGACTGGAGCCAATGCCTCTTGGGAGGCTGATGATGCATATGCCAAAGTTTGGCTATCTGGTACATTGGCTATTGAAATTGCCAATGACATCCTACATCAACCGACAACCAAGGATATGTGGGATATTCTGGCGGCTACATACTCTCAGGCGAAGAACGAGACAGATTCTGCAACTTCAGCATGATATATTCACAATAAAGCAGAATGGTCGCCCTTTACATTCTCTCTATACATCACTGAGAGGCATGTTCGAGAAGCTCTGTAGCTTCATGCCTCTTACAACCACGCTAGAACAGCAGAAGACATACAGGAATGCGACCATGGTGGGTGTGTTCCTGGCTGCACTCGATCCAGAGTATGAGGCGGCACGATCACAGATTTTGGCTGACTCTACTATTCCTCCCATGGAGGAAGCTTTTCATAGATTGAGTCGGATCACAGTTCCTTCCACGGATGCAAATCAGAACACTTCAGCCATGGCAGCCAACAGGGGTCGTGGATTTCATCATCAGGGACGTGGACGTAGACCCCGTGGAAGAGGTGGTCATACTAGACCAACATGCACCTACTGTCATCGTGTAGGACACAATGAAGACACATGCTACTCGAAGCATGGATTTCCTGCATCCGCACGAGCTGCTGAGCAGATAGAGCCTCCATCTGCTGCTACTTTGGATCAACGGTTCGACGATCTAGTTGCCCGTCTGAGGGGCATTATTCCACCATCTGGTCCAGCAGCAACTACGGAGAGTCATTCTGATGCCGCTGCCTCTGCCTCTGCGTCTACCAGTGCTTCAGGTAGTATACTTGCATTCAACAGTAGTAGATCAGATACATTACCATGGATTATGGACTCCGGCGCTACACATCACCTATGTGGCGACCAGAGTCTACTTACATAATACACTCAAATCCCTCCAGGACGGACAGTAGTAATTGCCAATGGTACACATTCCCCCATCACTGGTCAGGGGGAGATTAGATTGACATCTTCTATGCAGCTCAAGAATGTGCTACATGCACCTGATTTTTCAATGAATTTGTTGTCAATTAGTCAGATTACGAAGGATCTACATTGTCGGGCAACTTTTTATCCATCTTCTTTGATTTTTCAGGACATCCATACGGGCAACGTGATTGGTCGTGGCTATAAGCAAGGAGGCCTCTACCGCATGAATCAGACCCCTTTTGCTGGAACCTCATCCTCTTCTCCTGGACAAGTATCTACTTTATTGTGGCATTTGCGCTTTGGACATTTACCGCTTCAGAAGTTGCGTCAAGTGTTACCTGATGGTCTTCCTCACACACCTATTCAATGTGAGGCGTGTCAGTTGGGAAAGCATCACAGGTCGTCCTTTCCCAGTCGTCCAGGTCGGAGTAGTACCTCCAAGTTCGAGTTATTTCATATTGATGTCTGGGGTCCGAGTCGTGTACCTGATCATCAGTGACACAGATTTTATATAGTTTTTGTGGATGATTTTTCTAGAGTGTCATGGGTGTTTCTGATGAAAAATAAATCTGAAGCAGGAAATATCATTATCCATTTTCTGAATGAAATACAAAATGTTTTCTCCACATCTGTGAAGTTTGTGAGAAGTGATAATGCTTTAGGATTGTACACCAATGTTCTTGCCAATTATTACTCCTTAAAAGGGTTTGTTCACCAAACATCTTGTGCTCATACATCTCAACAAAACGGAATTGTTGAAAGGAAACACCGTCACCTTCTTGATGTCACAAGATCACTCCTTATACGGAGTCATGTTCCCTACTCCTACTGGGGTGATGCAGTTCTCACTGCATGTTACTTAATCAATCGCATGCCTTCTTCTGTCTTGAATGAACATATTCCGTTTTCCCTCATTCATCCTGGCAAGGATCTGTTCACTCTTACTCCTCGTGTGTTTGGGTCGGTTGCATTTGTCCATCAGTTGTCGCCTGGTACTGACAAGCTCTCTCCTAGGGCTGTCAAATGTGTTTTCGTTGGGTACTCCAGAACTCAAAAGGGGTACAAGTGCTTTGATCCTCTGCGTCGGCGGTATATGGTCAGTGCAGATGTTACATTTTTTGAATCTGTTATGTATTTTTCAGCTTCAGGAGACAAGCAACTACCACCTCTATCGACTGATGCCATATACATGACACCACCACCTCAGATGCCGTCACCATCACCACAACCTCAGATGCCGTCACCACCACCGCCACCACCACCACCACCTATCTCACCGCTACCGTTCCATTATACCCGCAGGCCTCCTCCCGCTCATGGTCATGACTCCTCTACTAGCTCGCCTATGGTATGTAATGAAAATATTACTGTTGATGGATCTGACGACATTTCTGAGCAGGATATGTTGCAGGGGCCAGATGAGACTACAGCTTATTTAGATGTTCCCATTGCTCTACGCAAATCGAAGAGGAGCTGTGTTACATATCCATTATCGACATCTGTGTCTTTTGAGAGACTATCTGGAGATTTTAGGTCATTTGTTGTGGTACTGTCAGCTGTAGATATTCCACGAAATCATCAAGATGCTTTGCAGGATAGTAGATGGCGGCTAGCAATGGAGGAGGAAATGGCGGCACTTCAGTCCAGAGGAACTTGGAGTTTGGTTCCTATACCCCCGGTGAGCTGCAAGTGGGTGTTTACATTGAAACACAATGCAGATGGCTCTATTGACAGGTACAAGGCGCGTCTTGTTGCACGTGGCTTTACACAGACATACGGGGTGGATTACCTTGACACATTCTCGCCTGTGGCACGTCATTCCACTCTACGGATCTTGTTGTCAGTTGAAGTTGCTAAAGACTGGCCGCTCCATCAGCTGGACGTGAAGAATGCATTCCTATATGGAGATTTGCAGGAAGAAGTTTATATGCAACAGCCACCTGGCTTTGCTGTTGAGGGGAGTGTTCCAAGGTATGCAGGTTACATAAGGCTATCTATGGCCTTAAGCAGAGCCCCAGAGAATAGTTTTAGAAGCTCTCAGATCTCTTCGAGAAACAAGGATACAAACGCTCCAATGCTGATCATTCCTTGTTTGTACAGAAGACCGCTAGAGGTATCATTGTAATCATGGTTTATGTAGATGACATCTTGATTACAGGAGATGATGAGTAGGGCATAAAACAGGCGAAAGAAAAACTGGGAACCGAATTTGTCACCAAAGACCTGGGAGTCCTTAGATATTTTCTGGGGCTGGAGTTTGCTAGAAATCCATATGGATTAGTAATGTCACGGAGGAAATATGTTACAGATCTATTGAGTGAAACATGTATGCTTGGGTGTCGTCCTGCTATGACACCAATGGATCCCAGCATGAAACTCTATGATGATGACACAGAGGAGGTGGATAGGAGAAGATACAGAGAACTGGTAGGCAAACTACTATATGTCACGATCACTAGACCTGATATATCATTTGCAGTGAGTCGCGTGAGCCAGTTCATGGAGCAACCACGTCAGGTCCATATGGATGCAATCCACATGATTCTGAGATATCTAAAATCATCTCCAGGTGCAGGCTTGCTATTTAAGAAGGGAAAGGAGATCTCTATCACAGCGTGTGCTGATGCAGACTATGCAGGATGCCCCAAGGATAGGAAGTCAACCTCAGGATTTGTAGTCTATGTTGGAGATGCTCTAGTCTCGTGGAGGAGCAAGAAACAGACAGTGGTAGCTAGATCCAGTGCTGAATCTGAATACAGGGCTATGGCCCAGGCTAGCACAGAAATGATGTGGGTGAAAGCTCTACTTACAGATCTATGTCTTGATATACCGCTTCCTATGAAGTTGGAATGTGATAATCAGGCAGCCTTGTTCATTGCAAACAACCCATCATTTCATGAGAGGACCAAGCATATTGAGGTTGACTGTCACTACATACGTGACATGATTCAGAAGGGGTTCATTGCTACATCTCATGTCACCTCAGAAAATCAAATTGCTGATATATTTACCAAGGCATTACTTCGAGGCCCATTCCAGAAGTGTGCGTCCAAGCTGAGCATGATTGATATCTATGTTCCATCTTGAGGGGGAGTGTTGACGCATATAGAGTAGTGCCTGTATCCCTTCGTTATTTTTATTTTCAGTTGTATGCTTTATGTAATTTACCCATAGTCTACTCTCCTATATAAGAGAGCCTAGGGCTTATGGAATAAACAACTTGCTCATTTTTCCCAACAATATCCTATAAGATGGACAATGTTTCGGCTCAAATCACCACTGTGAAGTTGACTAAGACAAATTACTTAATGTGGTCTGCAGCTATGGAGATGGCATTAGCACCTCGTGGTAGGGGAGGATACATTGATGGACGAAAAAAGGTACTTGCTATCACTTACAAATTGTATGAACAATGGTATGTCGAGGACAACCAGTGCAGGAACTAGATAATCAATGCAGTGTCTACTAACATTCAACCTCTCGTGCTTCGTAAGAAATCGGCTAGAGAACAATGGCTCACTCTCGAAAGTATGTATGGGCAGAAGAAGCAAGATATCATGATGTATCATTTGAGCAAGGATGTCTACACCATGAAGCAAGGAGAGTTACCCATCTCATGTATCTATGTTGTGTTGAAGACAAAATGGGAAGAGATAGAATACCACTACGATGATACCTGGACAAGTCCTATTGATCAGAAGAAATAATGGGTTGAGGTTTGGAAGCAGAGGATTTTCATTTTCCTTGGAGGCCTGAATGCTGAGTTTGAGGCGACAAGAAGCCAACAGCTAACAGGTGGGATTGGCTCAAACATTGAAGAAATCTACCACGTCATTAAGTCTGAGGAGCAACATCGAACTGTTATGAAGGATAATCAAGTCACAAATTTTGAGAGATCTGCGTTGCTGACAAAAGGTGGCAAGAGTGGGTACTGGAAGGATAAGAAGTGTGGACATTGTAATAAAACATTATACGTAATCGATTATTGCTGGGAACTCCATCCAGAAAGACAAGTGAATAAAAGAAAGACGCCTCCCGCAATGTCTACTGAAGGGAAAAGACTGACAACTGATCAGATCAAGGACTTACATGCCTATGTTCAAAAGATATCGGTTTCATATAAAATCAAGGGTGATGTTGATATTGTCAATGTTGTTGTGGCCGCTGCAACCTACGAAGGTAACAACTTCATTAATGTTGACTGGATTATGATAGTGGGGCTTCTAATCATATTACAGGAAATTGTAAGATGTTCCACGAGTATAAACTTACTTCAGGACGAGAAAGAGTTAACCTGGCTAATGGATCCTCCATCACTGTGGTTGGCAAAGGAAGCATATCCATCATAAATAAATCCATTCTAAAGAATGCTTTATATGTTCTTGATTTTTCGATTAATTTGTTATATGTTTACCGCATTGCTAAGGACCTACAGTGTCATCCAATCTTTGATGTCAATACTTGTGTGTTGCACGACTTGGGGGTGGGGAAACAAATTGGGATTGGTTTGCTTGTTGATGGCCTTTATCATCTTCCTGCACGTGTCATCTCAACATGGATTGCTGGAAATACTGATCACGAAACTGGATATGCTCGCGAGCTGATGAAGTGGCGAGAACGCTTGAGTCATCCTGCTTATTCAACTCTTTCTGTTTTATTTCCAGACTTATGCAATAAAATAGACCGTGATTTTTTTTACTTGTGAGGTGTATCAATTGGCAAAACACACGAGAACTATTTATCCAATTTCAAATAGTCAAAGCATTGTTATTTTTCAATTGGTTCATTATGATGTTTGGGGACCAACCGGTGTGAAGAGTTTGGGAGGCCATAAATATTTTATAACCTTCACTGATGATTTCTCTCGTTATACTTATGAGTACTTGATGAAGAGTAGAAGCGAAGTTCATTTCATTGTTCGAGAATTCCTCATCATGATAGAAAATCAATATAATACTAAGGTGAAAACCTTAAGGACAGATAATGCTGAGTACATGAAGGGGTCTCTTCATATTTTTCTGGAAGAACATGGGAATATACATGAAACATCTTGCAGCTATACATCCCAACAAAACGGTGTGGCTGAAAGGAAAAATAGGTCACTTTTGGAAGTTACCCGTGCTCTTATGATTCAGAAACATGTCCCCAAGAGTTTTTTTGGGGGAAGCCTGCTTACTGCTACTTATCTTCTTAACAGAAGACCTTATGTTGCTATTATAAAGGAGATCCCTTTCTCTATACTGCATCCTGATAAGCCTCCATTTACTTTAGATCCTCAGGTCTTTGGATGTGTTTGTTTTGTACATAACAATGGTCCTGATAGAAGAAAGCTGGATCCCAGAGCCACTAAGTGCATCTTCCTTGGCTATTATTGTACCCAGAAGGGGTACAAATGTTACGATCTGTTGTCAAGAAAATTGTATGCGAGTAAAGATGTTACTTTCCATGAACATGAGTTGTATTATGACACATCTCTTACTCAGGGGGAGTTTACTAAAAATGAGGTCGGTATTTATTGTTTGGATGATTTCCTACCGGTGCATCATGATGACTGTTTGAGATTACCGTATATGTTAGAGATTTCCGTATATTGTTGTTTCTTTATTTGTCTCTGTTTCCTTATGCATTGTTTCCTTATGTATCGCTGTTTCCTTATGTACTGTTTCCCTATGTAACCCCACAGGGGTATTTATGTAAGTTCTCCTCTGAGCACCCTAGGGTTTAGTCCTACATAAGGACCCCTAAACCTCACAGAATAAACACACAAGATTCTTCTCTTCTTTTCTCCACATGGCATCAGAGCGGTGGTCCTAGACCGGTGTTCTGATCTAATATTCCTCCGCCACCGCCCGCCCCTTCTCCCTCCCTCCCTTCCCCTCCACGACACCCAACAGGAGCCCCGCACTAGGCGTGCGCCCCCGCATCCTGGGCCCCTCGCCCTAGGCCCCCTGCGCTCCCCCCCCTGTGCTCCTCCGTGCCCCTCGCGCCCCCTGAGCGCCCCTCGCATCCCTCGCGTCCCTCTGCCCCTTGCGATCTGTCGTAACCTTCCTGTGGCCCTAGGCTTCTGCCGCTGCCTCCCTAGGCCCCTTTTTTGACTTCGGTTTAGGGTGTTGAGCCTCCACAACTCTCCAAAAATGTGCAACTAAGGCGGTTCTACGGATCAACTACAACTCCATCTAGGTCACTTTTTCTTGACCTAGAGACGCTATCATGACGTCCACCGAGACCAAGCCTATGTATCCTCCTTCTTTGATGGTACAAGGCACATCTATCAAGTTGAAAGGCTCCGAAAACTATGTTCTATGGTCTCGATCCTTCAAGATATTTATTGGTGGCCAACGAAAGAGTGCCATCGTCACGATTGACTCACGAAGACTCCTCCTACTACCACTGATGCAGATTATGAAGCCTGGTTTGTCGACAATTGCCAGGTAATTACTTGGATGACAAATAGTGTAGATCTAAATATTGCTGCAAATCTTTTATATAAAGATATTGCTAAAGCCATGTGGGAAATTCTTGAGCACACATATTCCCTAGAAAACAACCAAGTCTCGTCTTTCTGATATATACACAAGAATGTAGTCTACTAATCAAGAAGAGACCAGTCTAACGGAATACTACCAGATACTTACAAGCCTGTTTGAAGAACTTCTTATCTTTCAACCTGCATGCTGTGATAAACAAATAGGCGAATGTGCTGAGTGGCAGGTCTACAGGTTCCTCTCAGGGCTTCACCCGAAGTACAAAATTGCAAAAGATCAAATTCTTATGGCAGATAAATTGCCTATGATCGAAACCATATTCGGTCGACTACAGGAATTGGAGACTCCAGTTCAAAATTCTCTGGTCCAGTCTTCTATAGAGACAACAACCCACTATTCATCTGGGTACAGGGGACGACAACCTTATCCTGGAGGCCGAAGTCGTGGCCGCGGACGTGACCTTGGACGAGGTCGTGGTCGTGATTCCTCTACTGGTCGTTATCCTGCATGCGTACACTGTGGTCGCATGAATCATCCTTCTGAGCGGTGCTGGGCAACATTCGGCAAGCAACCAAGTGCTCATAACACTTACGACGACGAATCACATGATACGAACAATGATACAACTACTCAGAGTACAGATGGACAACAGGCTCTATTAACTGCTTCTGAATATACTCGTCTGCGACAACTTTTCAATGATTCGGTTCCCTCAACCAAAGACACGACCGCATCTGCTGCTACTGCTAGCCTTGCCACTACCTCAGGTACAGTATCCAACTCAGTCTCTGTTACCAAACATACTTGGATTATTGATTCTGGTGCTTCCACTCATCTAACGGGAGATGCAAGTCTACTCACCTCAACCCTCTACCACTGTAAAGAGCGTTCGTGTTGCCAATGGGGATCATTCTCCCGTTACTACTGTTGGAACTATTGACTTCTCCAACAAACTTCGACTGACAGGTGTGTATTGTGCTCCTGCTTTCCCACTCGGTCTTTTATCTGTTCAGAAGCTATGTCGTGAGCTACATTGTCATGTTATTTTTGATGAATTCTGCTGCTATTTTCAAGACATCCGGACGAGGCAGATTTTTGGTGGGGGACATGAGAGAAATGGCCTATATTACCTCAACAACCCGTCTACTTCCAACTTTGCTGGCGCTACCTCCATCTCTCAAGATCCCCTTCTATGGCATCTTCGTCTGGGACATCCTTCTGCCAAAGCTCTCTCTATGATGTTCTCTGAACTATCTATGCTAAAACCCTTTGAGTATGAAGCATGTCAGTTCGGAAAACATCATAGAGTTTCCTTTCCTGCCAGAACTGAGCCTCATCGCACTACTCCTTTCTTCCTAATTCATTGTGATATTTGGGGACCCTGTCCGATCCGAACTATTAGTGGTCATAAGTACTTTATTGTTTTTGTGGATGACTACAGTTGCTTATCTTGGGTTTTCTTGTTAAAAGAACGTTCAGAAGTTAATATCGTTGTCAAGAACTTCTTTCATTATGTCAAAAAAATTTTCCCCACTACTATTAAAATCTTTCGTTCTGATAATGCTTCGGAATTTACTCAGAATGACTTGACAACCTTTTTTGCCTCCCAGGGTACCATACATCAAACTTCTTGCCCATATATATCCCAACACAATGGGGTTGCCGAAAGAAAACTAAGACACCTTCTTGATATTGCTCGATCCTTACTCACCCATATGAATGTTCCCAAGATATATTGGGGCAATGCTATTCTTACTGCTGTTCATTTTATAAACAGGGCCCCCTCTGCTTCTCTACATGGCTCCACTCCTTTCAACTTGCTATATCCCAAGGAGAAACCTTTCCCTCTGCCCCTACGAATTTTTGGATGCACAGCCTTTGTCCATAATTTCCATACCACTGACAAATTATCTGCTCGCGCTATCAAATGTGTTTTTCTAGGGTATTCTCAAACTCAAAAAGGATACATATGTTATGATCCTACAGGACATCGTTATTACGTTTCTCTTGGTGTCACCTTCTTTGAACAAAACAGCTTCTTTACTCAGACAATGTCCGATATTCCTCTTCAGTTTCCTCCTCTACCAATTGTGTATAAAAGAAGAGCTGTGTCTAATCCTGTTCATGTTCCTTTACCTATTCCACTGTTGCAGGAAACTGTGCCATCCTCGAGTGCTCCCACCAATACTACCCCGGATAGTCCTCAGGAGCTTCCGATCGCTCTACGCAGAATAAAGAGGCAATGCACACTTCATCCAATATCTCATTTCTCCTCTACTAATGGGTTATCTTACTCTGACGAAAGATATGCAGATGCTATAATGGCTATTTCTGTTCCCAAAGATCATCATAGTGCACTACAAGATAAGGGATGGAGAATGGCAATGAATGAAGAAATGGAAGCGTTACAGTCTAGAAAAACATGGGACCTTGTCAAATGCCCTCCTGGATGTAAACCAGTTGCATGTCGCTGGATCTTCACTACAAAGCAGTCCCCTGACGGTTCTATTGATCGTTTAAAGGCAAGACTTGTAGCAAAAAGGCTTTACTCAAACATACGGGGTAGACTACTTTGAAACATTCTCCCCTGTGGCTAGAATGGGATCCATACGAACTATCATCTCTGTGGCTGTGAACAAAAGGTGGCCTATGTTTCAGTTAGATGTCAAGAATGCATTTCTATATGGAGAGCTTGACGAAGAAGTCTACATGATACAACTTCCTGGTTATAAAGTCGAGGGGGAGTATGTATGCCGACTTCACAAAGCCATCTACGAACTAAAGCAAAGTCCAAGAGCTTGGTTTGATAGACTGAGTACATAAATTGGCACCATAGGCTTCCAGAGGACTACGTCTGACTATTCGGTTTTTGTCAGGAGACGACATACTGGTACTATAATTCTTGCTGTATATGTAGATGATATGATTATTACTGGAGATGATGACCAAGGGATATTAGAAACCAAGGCTTTCTTGCAAAAAGTATTCGTCACCAAGGATCTTGGACAACTTCGCTATTTTCTAGGCATATAAGCTCTACGTACTAAGAAAGGCTTACATATGTTGCAGAGGAAATACTGCCTTGATATACTAACTGAAGCAGGACTACTTGGGTGCCAACCCTCAGGAATTCCAGCAGAGCCTAGAAAACACTCTGCATCCAATGATCCTCTCTCTGAAGACACTACACGATATAGGAGCCTGGTTGGCAGACTTCTATATCTTACAGTTACTAGACCTGATATATCCTATACTGTAAGCAGAGCCAGCCAATATATGGAGAAACCATGCTACAACCATTGGCAAGAAGTTCTTCAAATCCTTCGCTACCTAAAAAACTCGCCAGGACGAGGAATCTTCTATGGGGCAAATGGTCACACAAATCTCACTGCATATGCTGACGCCGATTATGCAAGCTCTCCTGAAGACCGTCGATCTACAACTGGATATGCCATGATGGTAGGAGGAAACCTGGTTAGTTGGAGGAGCAAGAAACAAGCAGTTGTTTCAAGATCTAGTGCTGAAGCTGAATATAGAGCAATGGCTCAGGCTACATGTGAGATCACGTGGCTGCTCACTTTTCTACAAGAACTAAATGCTGCTACATCCACTCCTATTCCCTTGTACTGTGACAACAAATCAACTACCTACATTGCTACCAATCCTGTGTTCCATGAGAGAACAAAACATATTGAGATTGATTGTCACTTTATCAGAGATGTTGTACGAGGAGGGAAGATAACCACGCCGCACATTCCAACAGATCTTCAACTTGCTGATATTTTTACCAAGGCAGTGACTAAGAAGCGGCTTTCCTGGACTTCCAAGTTGGGCATGATTGATGAATATGCTCCAACTTGAGGGGGAGTGTTAGAGATTACCGTATATGTTAGAGATTTCCGTATATTGTTGTTTCTTTATTTATCTCTGTTTCCTTATGCACTGTTTCCTTATGTATCATTGTTTCCTTATGTATTGTTTCCCTATGTAACCCCAAGGGGTATTTATGTAAGTTCTCCTTTGAGCACCCTAGGGTTTAGTCCTATATAAGGACCCCTAGACCTCACAGAATAAACACACAAGATTCTTCTCTTCTTTTCTCCACAATGACCATGGAGATACAAATGTCGATGCAAAGAACCAAGATAGTAACGTGTTGTTTGAGAACAAGAGTGATGCAGATGATGAGCTTTTAGTTGATAATACTGATAGTGTAGAAACATCAATACCAAACTACAATCCCAGTCAACCCAACAACTTTGTAAGTAGTTTATCTACTCTTGATAATCATGTTGACGATACTAATGTTATGCTAAATGACTTGAATGAGAATGATGGGAGTCACGAGGATGACCGCCCCATTGCAATACAAAAGACAGCTAGGTCAATCAGACCTTCTACTCGGTATCCCGTAGAAGATTTTGTCTCTTACTCCAAGGTGAGTTCAATTTATAAGAGTTTTATTACTGTTTTGGACTCTCATTAAATTCCCAGGAATGTAGCTGAGGCAAAAGCTGATCCGAGATGGATATGTGCCATGGAGGAAGAGATGGTTGCTCTGAAAAAATAACACTTTGAATGTTGTAGACATTCCTAAGGGCGGACATCTTGTTGGTTCGAAGTGGGTTTACACAATCAAGTACAATTTCGATGGCGGAGTTGACAGATTCAAGGCGCGACTTGTTGTGCGCGGATACAGCCAGAAATATGGGATAGACTATCTCGAAACTTTTGCACATGTGGCTAAGATGAATAATGTTCGTGTTGTTATATGTATTGTTGTACTATTCTCGTGGAAAATGTATCAGTTGGATGTCAAAAATGCATTCCTAAATAGAAATCTCAAAGAAGAAGTCTACATGAAGATGCCACCTGTGTATGGCGTACTAAACAAGTGTTGCAGACTAAAAATGCACTGTATGGTCTAAAACAATCACCTGAGGCTTGGTTTGAATGTCTCAGGGTAGTGATGATTGCTCATGGCCACAATCAAGCTAATAGAGATCATACCCTCTTCATTAAGAGGCGAGGCTACAGAAAGTCTATTCTCTTAGTCTATGTAGATGTGAACCTAATCGGTGACGATGATGCGGAAATAATCAACATTAAAAGAGTTTTAGCTACATAATTTGAACTAAAAGACCTGGGTAAGTTGAAGTATTTTTTTGGTATTGAGATGACCCTTTCCCCTAGAGGTATGTGTTTAAATTAACAGAATTATAATATAAATTTACTTCGGGATTCTGGTATGCTCGGTTGCAAGTCAATCTCTATCCCTATAGATGCTAATCATAAACTTAGCAAAGCATATGGTGATCCTCTTGATGAAACTACCAAAGGCAGGTACCAAAAAATGATTGGAAAGTTAATTTATCTCACTCTTACAAGACCTGACATCACCTATGTTGTTAATGTGGTTAGTCAATTCATGCATGCTCCCACCACAGTTCATATGACTGTTGTCAACAGGATTTTGTGTTACATTAAGAGATCCCCTGGAAAAGGATTTTTGTGTAGAAAACAGGGTGTTGTGAGCATTGAAGGATACACTGATGCAGACTGGGTTGGGTTTGTGGATGACAAGCGCTCAACCTCGGGATATGTTGTGTATCTGTGTGGTAACTTAGTCATCTGGTGAAGCAAGAAACAAAGTGTTGTCTCCGGGTCTAGTGTGGAAGCTGAGTATCGAGCACTTGCGAATGGGCTTACTGAGGTCATCTGGTTGAAACTTCTATTAACATAGTTGGGGACTGAACCTCTCATGCCACTGAAGATGTTCTGTGATAATATAGCTGCAATCAGCCTGGCAAACAATCCTGTCATGCATGACAGAACGAAGCACGTGGAGATTGATAAGCACTTCATACATGAGAAGATTGATAGTGGTCACATGTGCCTTCCTTACTTGCGATCTGGTGACCAGATTGCTGATCTCTTCACAAAAGGGTTACCTCTGATGATTTTTGAGTTGAATGTAGACAAGTTGGGCGTGCTTGATATATATGCCCAACTTGAGAGGGAGTGCTGACTTGTATGGATCTTTATATGGGTAAACATATCTTTGGATGAGGGACTGTTTACCCATCCCTCTATAAATGTACTCATCTCCCCTTCATTTGCAGAACAACTGAGTGAAGAGAGAACCCTAATCTCTTGTGAAGGAGATTAGGGTTTATGTGTACCCCTGTGGTTTTTCCCTCTCCGTAGGGTTTTCCACGTAAATCTTGGTGTCTTCTTCTTTAATCTTCATTTTTAGTTCATAACATTTTTCACCTGATAAGATCACATTCTAGAGAACTCTAGTGATGCACTGGGTAAATCACTGCTTATCATATATGATCAAATGACAGAAGGAAAAACATCTACCTATGTAATAGTTAAGTTATTGTGATACTTTCTCGGAAAATCTTTTTTTTTGAAGAAAAATATAAAAAAAGCAATCTACCTATGCAGTTGTCAAATTAGTGTGACATTAAAGATGATAGAAAATTATCTATGATTTCATTGCCGCACTGCATATGATCGAATCTTTAAAAACAACTGTACTTGTAGAGTTGTTACTTCACAGTCCCACTGACAAATCAAATATAGAAAGATTTGGTTGTTCAGTTCCAAAATCATTGTTTCATCAAATAAGATCAGACTATTAAAAACTCAATGTATGCAGAGGTCAGATCAGTATTTCGCCTAATACGATCAAATCCTTAGTAAAAAGCGTATATTCACACAGTGGTTGTCAATGTTAGGCCTAATGTGATCAAATCTTTTAAAAAGAAGCCTCCACCTATGCAGTGGTAGAAACAAAGTGTCATCAAATATCATCAAAATCATTAGAACTCTACATATGCAATGGCTAGTTCAATCCTTATTTTATGGAAAGACACTGGCTAGTTCAATCTGAGGCCTGATACGACGAAAGAAATTTAAAAACCTCCTCATGCAGTGGATGATTGACTAACTTCTGTAACATAATCAAATATTATAAAGCTCCAACTACCCAATGCCAAAAAAGTATTCCACCTAAAATAATCACATCTTCAAGAAGACTACTTTTGTTGCAGTTGTATCATTGTTCATGATCAATATTTTATGAAAAAACTTCACTAGTACAGAGATTTACCTCAGTCAAGTCATTACTAGTAAACTCTGTGTGCCATGGAATGTTCAATGTGTCACCTAATATGCTTATGCTTAAATCTTCAGTTGGGGGAGGGGGACTCTACTTATGCATAGGTGTGTCAGCTGAACTACAAAGAGTTCTAGCTATGTTGTGGTTAAATCAATGTGTCTCCTAATATGATCGAAATATTAAAACAATATATATGCAATGGTTAGTCACTTGGATCTAACAATGTATCACCTGATATGATCAAATCTAGTAAAGGTGTTGGAACTTGGAATTACCTTTCCTAGAAGCCGGAGTCAAGTTGACCTTGGGTGTTGCCAGAGGCTGTTTAGTCCTCAACACATTCCAAAAGTATACAGTCTCTTCCCAATCCATACCCAATGCCAATTTCCTTTTGTCAGGAGTCGCAGTCATACAGCTGATAGGAGCAGGTTCTCCATGTTCATCCATGAATGGGATCTTTTCCGATTGAAATTTTGTACGGTACCTCCAGGAAACCAGCATTCCATAGGGCTCACCATGCGCACTGAGAAGCACTTTGTTATCTATATTACATTCCAGACCCAAACCTCAGAGCATGTATTGATGGTATCCTTCAAAACGCCTGTGTGGGGGTGTCCCAGAATTTGATGCAGTTATCCTCGTCTGGTCCTCTCTGTCAAATGGACTCCAAGTAAGGGCCTTGAAAGCTCCACAGTGCCCCTCCAGCTTATGGCAATGCATGGCGTGCCTGAGATCCCATGTATAAACAACATCCTCCTTGTCACTACTGGCCATCTGCACACAGTCAGTGGTAAAGCGCGATCGACAGACTGCAGACTGGTGGCTAGAGTAGTGACTCTAGTGCGGACCCGGGACTCGCATATCGATGGATGAGATCAAGCCCTACCTTCTCCCCATGATAAGGCAGTGAAGGTCTCTCCAGGACATTGAGCGGACATAATGCGTGGTTGGACCTCCGGGCACCTTCCGCACAGGGAAAATAGTGACGTAGTGGAGGTCTTTGCCTCATATTTAGATCCTTTTGATCAAATATGTATGGCTCTCGTGGCCTTTTAGAAATAGTGGCGCCATATCTTTAGTGCAAAGACTACGGCCACCAACTTGAAGTCGTGAGTAGGATAGTTGCCCTCATGGGTCCTCAGCTGCCATGACGTGTAAGCCACAACTATCCTCGATGCATCAGCACAACGCCCAACCCTTTCTTGGAACCATCGATGTAAATTGTGGGTGCGAATGGGCACGGAGGTCAACCGCTCCCTGAGCGTACGGAAGTTCAACTCGCATTTGTCATTACAAACAAATAGTATGTCCTTCTGCATCAACCAGGTAAGCGTAGGGCCAACTGAGAGAACCATCTGACAAATCTTCTTTAGTACCCGACGAGACCAAGGAAACTACAGACCTCTTTAACCATCTTGGGTTGCTCCCAAGACACCATTGCCTTTATCTTGGTGGGGTCAATTGATACCCACACCACAGAAACCATGTGGCCTATGAATGCCACCTCAGAAAGCTAGAACACTCACTTGTTGTATTTGGCATACAATTGATGCTCTCAGAGTATCTAGCACAATGCAAAGATTGGACTCGTGCTCGTACTCATCATGGGAGTAGAATATAACATCGTCGATGAATACGATCATGAACTTGTCCAAGTACGAATAGAAGACTTGGTTCATAAATCAGTGAATGTGACATGTGCATTCTTAAGTCTGAAGGGCATCACCACAAACTCGTAGAGATTATATCTAGTACGAAACGTAGACTTCATCATGTCTGCATCCTTGATATTCAACTGGTGGTAACCAGATCGCAGATCAATCTTGGAGAATACCACTGCTCCCTATAACTGATCGAACAAATCATCAATCTGTGGGAGAGGATAACAATTATTAGTCGTTTGATTGTTCAGTTGTCTGTAGTCTATGCATAGCCTCAAGGATCCATCCTTCTTCACGAAGAGGACTGGTGCTCCCCATGGTGATGCACTGGGATGGATGAATCCTTCTCTAAAAGCTCATGTAACTGCATTTTGAGCTCCTTGAGCTTAACAGGTGCCAACCTTTATGGAGGGATAGAGATTGATTGTATGTCTAGCAACAGCATGATCTTAAACTCTATCTCCCTCACCACTTTTAGTCCAGGTAAGTTATCTAGAAACACGTCAAGAAATTCACGTACAACTCTAACACCCTCGATCATCCGATCTTGTACCACTAAGTCTACCATGTAGGCAAGGTAGCCTACACAACCCTGGCTGAGAAACTGGTGTGCCCTCAAGGCAGAGATGCACTCGATCCCACCACCAATGTATATCCGTCAAACTGAAATGGAGGCACTCCAGGTAAATGGAAGACCATAGTTTTCCTGAAACAGTCCAAGCATGCGTTGTGCCTCTCCATCCAGTCTATACCTAAAATGATGTCAAAATCCTCTAATTGAATCAACAGTAGGAAAGCGGTCACCTTGTGCCCACCTATTTGCATGACTACATCCTCTACTGACTGACTAATGATAAACAATTAGCCCTCTGGGCCCTTGATGTAAAATTGGGATGGAACCCTCATCACGGACTTGCCCAATGTGGGCATCATACGATGCGCAAGGAAGGAATGTTTAGCCCATAAATCAAACAATACATGTAAAGTAATCCTATGGGCTGAAATCATACCTCTGATGATCGATCTAGAAGCATGGGCCTACTCATGTGTCACTGCATTCACCTGCCCTCGTTATGGTGCGCTAGATCCCATAGCACTGAATGCTTGTTGTGGGACTCATTGAAAGCCATGGTCTCCACATCAGAATCCCAAGCCTTGAACGTTTCTGGAAGACCCAGCTAGTCTTATACTCTGTTATTATTGTGTACTCGAGTTGTTGGCACACAATGGGCATTCGACATTGAAGTGGTCCGGTTGTCCACCGAGGTAACAAGTACAACTCCCTACCTATGACAAACTCCCTCCAAAAGTAAAAATACCACCCTCATGCCTACAACTATGCGTCTGTGTAGGGGACGGGAAGAAACTCAACCACGACCTTCCAATGCCTACCCAAATGTAGGGGATGGTGTGAACCTGCTAGTTGCCGGTGTCGTCGTGGTCGGGTGATGGCAACAGTCTCTACGAAACCGAGAGAAGTCCTGACATGCTGCTCTGCTAGTCTAGGGTGGATAACTAGCTCTATGTAGCCTCCCACTTCGTTGCCTTCGCAGTAAACTCCTTGAGGGAGGTATGATCCAAAGTAGAGTCTGTCCGGCACCTCCCCGCGCATCTCTGGAGGAACTTCTACAAGTTCTCCTGTGGATAAGGTGTAGCAGTAGGGGAGTGACGAGACAACTCCGTGTAATGGATCAGGTAATCCTAGGTCGTCATCGACCTCTGGGTTAACTCGTCAAACTCTCTCCTCTGATCTTCTACCCAATGGTCCTGGTAGAACTCTATACGGAACTTGTTAAAGAAAACCTCCCAAGTGATGGGCTCAATCAAGTGCTCCTTGGTGGCATTCCACCGTCGCTCTGCATACCATACCGGTAAGTACTCTGCAAAAGATGCACATGCATCCTCAAGCATATGGATCATCCTCAGAACCTTTGTCACATATACTATCCACAACTCCACATCGTTAGAAGTGTTGTTACTAAAGAACTGTGGTATGCTGCATAGGGGCTTTGATGCTTCTGTAAAGCATCTGCATCCTCTATCTGCTCAGGATCTAGGGATAATGATAGGTTGAGGTGCTCCTCCCCGTCGTGAGAGGGATGGTAGGAGGGATCGTCCTGCTGCTGGAGTCGTTGCTCGATCACCTCTTGATGTTGCTGGATTCCCTATACAACATGTACAAGGTAGGCCAGTTGTTGCGCTACATCCAGATCCATACGAGGTGACATAGTTCTGCATAAAGAATCAGCATTAATACTTGCTTTACTTAAGAAAAACATGGACATTGATATAAAATACCTTAGGACTCGTGTTGGACAAAAGACTCTCAAACACTATCATGTATTCCGAACACAATGAGAAATGATATGCGTGGAATGGAGTGAAATACCACGGCTCTAATATCAAGTTGTGACAATCGTCCCTCTAGGATCCGGGTACTTGGCAAACCGATCCCATGTACATACATTCCACATTCAAAACACATGATATATATAAGAAGGAGAAAATAGCATAAGAAGACTAGAGTTCAAAATTTCTTTCCATTCATAACATGTCTATCATTCATTAGTTACAATCCACGTCCATAAGATATTATATGTATGCATCAAAAAGTACGCCCATACATATATAAAAAGTGTGCCTATACATATATTGTACATCTCATATATCTCAAAATACTACAAGTAAAGTAAGTAGTAAAACTAAAGTAGAGCTAGCTACAAGCATGGTACCACAAGGAAACCATGTAGCTACACAAAGAGTAACTCCAACCCTAGCCACTCACTATTGTGGTTGCTTCTGAGAACCTACAAAATCAAACGCAAAGGATATTAAGAGCAAAGTTGCACAATACAATACCAAAACTACAACAAGGTACAAAGGAAGTGTGCAAAAGAAACAACTGGGTAAATCGTTCCCACTAAGAAAACAAACTCTAGTCATTCTCATTAGCCATGAATAACCCAAGCTTCGCGGATAGTATGTGGTCTTGAAACTCTTGATCTTCATAAGATCTCATACTGTAACTCTAAGGCAGTAAGAAGGTCTTAGAGTTGGGGTCTCTCCGTAGACATGCAGTGGAATACATGCATCCTAACTAAGTTCCCAACACGTCCACTTAGCTTCACTCACCAAATTGTAACTCCATATTAAACCTCCAAGTATTCCACTTGATTTACCATAATCTGATCCCTAAATAAAAGTACAACCGACGAACCAAAGAAAACCATCCAAGTCCGTTACCTACTTATAAGAGTCCACGGTGGTGTAGGGCATGAGTCATATTACCAATTATAAAGATCATTCATACTATAGTCGAAATCCCTATGACTATCCAAATCATCCTTATATACATGAGACTTGTATTTCATTCCGAACTTCATTAATCACATTTCCCAGAACTCCCCTCCTAGTGCTCCACCCGGATTACTAACCAATGTGTATTACACTACCCAGTACATGAGTGTTAATCATAACTCTAAGTGAAAAAGCGAAACGATAGACTACCAATCACAACTACTTGGCTCGCTCTTGAAGCATTGGATTAAAGGCACGCAAGTACTGAGGCTGAACACCGCGTGGCAACTCCTCAGTGTGCCAAGCAATATGTACCCCACTCAATACAACTGTTAGATTCATGGAGACTAAGTTTCTACCTGGGACCCTAACGGTGCATGCCCAATCACTTGAGGCATCTACTCCATCTACCAGACCCCTTTCAGATGACACCCACGTGATGTTAATAGAAGACTTCTAAAGCGGGTGATAACTGTATAATAGATTTAGGGTTTTTATCAGTTGTGAACCTTTGAGATATTGCAATTTCAGTTATGCTCCCTTTTTACTAATATTACTTGTACCGCTGACTTATTGTCGTTCTATCACTTGTGCCCCTCGAGTTAGTTGTCGTCTATCCCCAACGCAAACGGGCATTAACTTTGGGAACATAACATGGATAAAAAAAGTCTTTCTTTCCATTCTCTTCCTCCCCACTTCTCTTCCTCTTCTCGAGCCTCCTGCTCCTCCATCGCCTCCTCCCCCTACCCCCAACTCCTCTGCCCACGCACTTCCCCCTCCTCCGGCCTGAGCTCCCCCCATGCCCCCACTTCCTCTCCTCCACCCCAACCTCCTCCTCCAACTCCCTTCCCCCTCCCCCTCAGCCCTCCTCCTTCGCCCCAACCACCTCCTACCCCCCCCTCCTCCACTGCCCCCTCCTCCTCTGGCTCCCCTTCCTCCCCCCCAACCTCCTCCTCCTCCTCCCTCTCCTCCAGAGCCCCTCCTCCTCCTCCTCCCTCATCCGAATCCTGATCGTCAATCTCGGCAAGGGAATGTTGGGATTCCCCATCGTCACCACCACTGGTGTCCCTTTCCTTGTGTCCCTCACCCACCACGTAGAAAAGGTCGATCTTGGAGCCATACTCTGCACCGACCACATGAGCTCTCCGAGCAAAACCTCACAAAGCGAAGGTTACCCACGTCCAAAAGCATCTACTCGAGTCCAATCCCACCCTCAAAGCTAAATCTTTATGTTGTATTCATGGCTCCGACAGGGGGGGCAACTACAACAGTACTTACACAGCTCTATGTGAACTCTTGTATGGCTTTGATCATGGTCAAGAACTGTGTCGGTATCGACGACATGTTCCTCTTGACGTTGGTGCCAGTTTGCGTGAACATGTCAAGCGTCGGGCTTGTGGGTCTGACCTCAATCGCGGACCTGGGTCTTGTTAGGATTAGGGTCATATTAGGATTGAGAATCCTAATGGTATTGGACTCCTAATCCTAATAGTAGTTGAGTTGTTTCCTATTTACAGCCTATTGAGAATAGGACTATGGGGTTGTAATTGGGCTATATATAGAGGGGGTGAGGCATTGCCTCAACACCACCACTAGAACAATGTAACCCCTAGAGAAAAGGGGAGAAAGAGAAGAAAGTGATGAGAGAGAGGGAATGATCTTTCTTCTCCGGTGGTCGTGAGAGGTGATCGACCACCGTTAAATTTGATTGTTCTTTTCTTCAGTGTTTCTGGGGTAGTGGTTGATTATGTATGCACATCCATATCCGTATATGGTGGTCCATGTTCCCATCAACTGGTATTAGACCAGAGTTGATATCGCATCCGTACCCAACAACTGGTAATAGAGCAGAGTTGGTATCGGATCGTGTCCCAACAACTGGTATCAAAGTCGGTCTTCAGTCTGACCATCTCGGGACCTAGGATGCTATACTTGCTTTTGAACCCTCATAGATATCAGGTCGAGTACTCTTATTGTATTGCCCCTATTACAAGACCTTGTGTAGATCAAAGGAAGTAGGACTCTGACATCCCTCCCTTCACCTTGACCCAGGGGGGGAGACTGAGGCTTTCAAGCTAATTCCCATTTTCATTTGCGAATTTGAGGACTGACATCTGAGATAGAAAAGTGAGTTCTCAGAGCCTCTGGAAATCTCTGTCCTCTCGCTCATAGGTTCTTCAGTTCCAGAGATGACATAATAGCCCCCATAGGTGAAAGATTGAAGGGACATGATGCGACGGATCAGAGCGAGATGCGATGGATTAGAGCGAGATTCGACATCTGGGAGCACGAGTGGTGATGTGTGGGACGAGGATGTTGAATAAGGTGTATATGCTAGAGGGAAGAGTCGTAACAGGTGATGGAGTTCCAGTTATTCCCAGGACGAGCAGTACGAAGAGAGAGCGATAGGTTATCGGCATCTCTCCTGCAGAAGTATGCAACAAGAAGAAGCGAGTGCAATTCGGTTTACCAGAGGATGTTGGCACAATCTCTAGTCACGAGAGATTTGTGGTGTCGCATCATGAGGTACAATGATGAGTTGTGTGAGTTCCCGAGAGGGGGCACATTGAGGACACCCAGCGACAGGTGCATCACCTAGAGGCGGTGAGTTTCTGCTAACGAGACTTGCAGATGACGACGATGGCCCATCGCAAACCCAAGACGATGAAGATATCGCAATGGAATTCAACTCAAGGGGGAGATTGTTAGGATTATGGTTATATTAGGATTAAGAATCCTAATGGGATTGGACTTCTAATCCTATTGACTTGTATCCTATTTATAGCCTATTGAGAATAGGACTATGGGGTTGTAACTGGGCTATATATAGAGGGGGTGAGACATTGCCTCAACATCACCACTAGAACAATGCAACCCCCAGAGAAAGGGGGAGAAAGAGAAGAAAGAGATGAGAGAGCGAGGGAATGGAGAGAGTTGTACTCATTCTTTTTATAATGATCTTTCTTCTCCAATGGTCGCGAGAGTTGACCGGCCACTGTTATAATTGGTCGTTTTTTTCTTCATGTGCTTCCGTGGTAGTGGTCGATTGCGTATATGCATCCATATCTGTATAAGGTGATTGAAGAGCCCTCGATCTACCCTACCTAATTCAACCGAATTAACGATTAAATTTTAATGATGCACGTTTGTTGTAGTCGGGTAAATCAAGACTGATCAAAAACCACTTAGATTAATGTCGAATTTAACATAAGCGGCATTTTTTTTATTTTACTTGGATAAGCCCAAGGTCGAACTCAGGAAGGCACCTTTTCCTTAGATTAATGTGAAGTCAATTTCGATGTTAGATTTTTAGGAGAATATTTTTTTATTTTTTATGCAATTAAGGAAAATGCGATGCAATTCGAGCCAAATTTGAAGGTTAAATTTAAAGTATGGTCAAATTAAGTCCTAAAATGATGAAACTTGGCCAGAATATAAAATGCAATGAAATTAAGCTACTGTATTTTTTTGGAATTTTCCGACTTTGTATGAATTAAATATGGATTAAAAATGAATGCAGGGTAGTTTTTACAAAATTAATTTTAATAAATATCAAATTAGATCATTTTCAGATACAAAAATTATCCTAGATACTTCTATATGAGATGAATCCAGGAAAATTGATAGACTTCAAAAATGATGAATTTTGGACCTATTAAAAATCAATTAAGCAAAGTACTAATTAATTTATTAAGGCCTCGTTATGCGTGCAATTGATGTGATTATTGGACAAAGTAGATCTACTTAAACTAAACCTATTGTGATTTTTTTGGTGATTTTTGGAGCAACAAATAATTTAATACGGAATTAAAGGCACACAGTGACAAAATTATGTAAATTTCCACAAAAATAATTCTATTAAATTCCTCGAAGCTCACAAAAATGTGACAAGTGTTCACAATGATAAAGCACAAGTTCCTCTACAACATGCAATTTTTGGAATTAAAAAAATGATGCTAAATGAGTGGTGAAATAAACGTGCAAACACATGGACTAAAATGCAAACAGGAATAAAATTGATCAAAACAACATGCGTACATGGACTAAAATGCAGTTACCTATAATACATAGGGTATGTGTACAAATTGTCCACGGAACACGTGCGCCTCACGTGACTTTGCCTGGCAAGGACTGAAATGCAATTCTGGAAACTTGCAGGGGCCTCAGTGTAAATTACCCAGACCGCATGTGAGGACCACGTGAGATGCTAGGCTCGGGAAACGTCAGAGGCTCGAACAGTGGCTCGGGTCTTCTGCAAGCTCAGACAAGCTTTGGGGTAGCTTCGGATGCTCCGAGCCTAAAGGTCGGGGAGAAGGCTTGGAGTTGGAGACGTGGCGAATGATGGACCGTCAGATCCTCAAGGATCCAACAGTGGCTGGAGCGGGTGACATGTCCTCCTGAGGTCCGTCAGATCGAGATGGATCCAACGGTATCTGGAGCTCCTGGAGAGGTTGACGTGGATTGCTGAGGACCGTCCGATCAAGACGATCGGATGGTAGATGTGCTTCGTGCTCCTCCTCGTTGCGCCTCCTGCGACAGGCGTGGTTGGGCTCCGGCGAAGCCCTCCTGGCTCCGCCGCCTTGGTTCTTGCTCGGTGCTGATCCCCAAGGGTTCCTGAGTAGCTGGAAGTGATCGTGGAGATGCAGCGGAGCCGTCGGAGGTTCTGGAAGAGGTGGGCGTGGTCTTGTAGCCGGAGATGAAGGAGCTCGAAGAGGCTTCGGCGACGATTCCGGTCAATGACGAAGGGTACCTGCAACGTTAGAGTTCGCCAAAAATCGAGGTGCAAGTGCTCGCGTAGGTGCAGTTGGGTGACTGAAGCCTTAAGGTGTGAAGAGGGTAACTGTCCGTGAGCTCCTCTGCCTTGAGGGGCGGATCAACGATCGGAGATGGTTCGATGGGTCGTGGGGGCGAACAGAATGTTGCGCGAAGATGGGAGCTCCAAGGCGGAGCTCGTTCGATGATTAGTGGAAGGTGATGTCGGGCGAGGAAGCCAATAAATTAGGAGAAGGTCGCGAGGGAAGAAGATGAAGATTAGAGAAGGAGATGGAGGGTGCTACCTGGGAATGGAGGCTCGAGGTGGAGTCTCCGGTCGTCGCTCGAGGGCCAGTGAAATCCCGAGCTCTAGAAGCTCGTCAGTGAAGCTGCTTGCACGGCAAAGCTTTGCCATGGATCTCGTTGGAGAGGATCTCTGTCTTCGCTCGTATTCTAGCCTAATCCCTGTCACAGATAGGAGGACTCGAGCTCTAGGGTTTCTCGTGCAAGGGCGGATGTCGGTGAAAGTGGCCGGAGGTGTTGTATTTATAGAGACAAGGTGGTGACTCCGGTGATGGGGGGTGAGGTGTTCGTGGCGATTATAGCGTGAGAGAGAGGGAATCATGGCTGAGATGGTCTCCCGCGAAGATGAGGGACGTCGGGTCTTGGACGTGGGCTTGTCTGGAAGTGGAGATAGTGGCTGGAATGGCGATGGAAATAGAAAGGGGCCGGCGAGTTGGCGAGGTGGGGCGACGTGGGCGAGGCATTCTCGGAGGTAGGAGACGAACTCTTGACCGTTGGATCTAGTGATCCAACGGCTCTGAGCGGGGCGTTAGGGTGCGGTTCGGATTAAGTCCCAGCAGCGCCATCGAAGGGCGATGGACGCACCACGTGGCGGGCGTAGGTGCGGGTGGAGATGAACGACCGTGATGATATCGTGGGTATCGTCGAAGGGTAGGATCTCACGGGAACCGATGTCGGGGATTCGATCGATGGATGGAGGATCGAGGGCGCGGAGAGTGCTACGTGGAGTGCTGAGGTTAAGGCACTGGTGAGCGGTCCAGATTTGATCTGGACGTTGATCAAATGGTCAGGAAATGGGCGGAAATGAACGGTGGAGATCTGAAGCTGTAGGGGATAATCGGACGGCCAGGAAGAGGGGGCACGTGGCGCATGATGAGTAGGGCCGCATGGCGCAACTAGAGGGCGCCACGTGGCCCAATCAGATTAGTGCGAAGAAGAAATGGAGAAATGAGGGAGAAAATGGCCGAATTTGGAAAAACTCAAAACATGAAAGTTGTAGATCTCGATGAGATCTACAAGTTTTATGTTGATCAAAAATGGAAACGAGGTCAAATGAAGTGATAAAATACAAGGGTAGAAATACAAATACATACAGTATACAATGGGGGCCCAAAACCTAAGATTTGCATACGAGCTCCGATTTTAATGAAATTGATCTTGTTTTGAAGGTATCTGAATGTATATTATTTTAAAAAAGTGAGTAGACCTATATCGGAGGCTGTATGAGAGAGATATGTACATTTTAAGGTCCATGGTCTCAAACTTGGACTCGGGTTGTATTCGTTAATTTTACAAGTTAGCATTTTTTGGGTATTTTTCTTGTATTAGTGTTAGTAATATATACATTATAGAGTTGAATTTATGGAATTTGGAGTTAGTATAAAATATATACAGATAGGTGATTTTTACAAGTGCATTTGGCTTATTATTTAATGCAGATGTGAATGCTAAAATGCAGATATTATCTATGCATGCATGAATGCTAATTATGCAATATAGGTGATGAAATGCATCTAATTATTCGGGAACAAAGCTCTATTTTCAACTTTTAGAGTGATGAATCACATATTTATTGGTGTTCCATGTTCCCATCAACTGCTATCAGTGCAGAGTTGATACCACATCCGTACCCAACAGGTCTGACCTCCGCTCTCCTCCTCGGTCCCAACCTCTTCCTACGGATCCCCCTCCCAACGATGACGCCATCCACGCAACCGCTTCTTCAATGGCTGATCAGGAGGAGGATGGGTTGGAGGAGAAGATGGAGGCTTTTCTTCCAGATATACCCTTCTTAACCACAACATGATTTGATTAAATCATGGTTAAGTTCAACTTATTAATAGTCAAAGTAACATAGGGACACAAGTGATAGAATGGCAAGAAGTCTGTAGAGGTTTACGTTATGTTATGATGTACCGTTATGTATTTCTTATTTATCTCATGTACATCTATGTAATTTACCCAAGGGTTTCCTCTCTATATAAGAGACCCTAGGGCTCTATGGAATAAACACAACAGAGTATTCTTTGCTCTAACATGGTATCAGAGCCAAAACCCTAGCCTAGGGTTTCTCCACCGCCGCCCCCCTCCCCTCGCCGCCCGCCGCCCCTCTCTCTCTCTTCCGCCGCCACCTCCTCTCCCGCCGACGCCTCACCTCCGCCGCCATCTCCTCTCCCGCCGGCGACTCCCCTCCCGCGACCTCCTTCTCGCCGAGGCCTTCCCGCCGCCTCCCTCTCGCCGAAGACCCTCCGCCGCCGCCGACCAGCCCTCTCTCCCGGGCTCCTTCGTTCGTCGACCGACCCCTATTACACCATGGATTCAAGTGCATAAAGTCTACATATGCACTTGAATCCAATCAGGTCGTTGTAGACACCAGTCCCTTTGTCTATCGATCCTAGGTCTTCTTCTCCGGCATCATGTCAGAACAAAAGGTGGATATGCCCTCCATAGGTACCTTCAAAGGGTCGGCGCCAATAGTCAAAATGGATGGGACCAACTACGAGCTCTGGGCGATGCAGTTTCTCAGCCTAATGAAGTCATGTGGTAAGAAACACATTCTTACCGAAGATGAGCCGACAGAGAAGACAGGGATATATGCCTCCTAGGAGGCTGATGATGCCTACGCCAAAGTATGGCTATCAGGGACGCTTTCGACGGAGATTGCCAACGACGTCCTCCATCAGCCCACCGCCAAGGCGATGTGGGATATTCTGGCTACGACATATTCTCAAGTACGGAACGAGACTAAGATGCTGCAGTTGCAGCATGATATTTTCACTATAAAGCAAAATGGGTGGCCTCTTCGTTCTCTGTACACGTCCCTACGAGGGATGTTCGAGAAATTATATAGCACAATCCCGCTCACAGCCAACCCCGAGCAGCAGAAGACATTTCGCAATGCTACTATGGTAAGAGTATTACTTGTTGCCCTTGATCCAGAGTACGAGGCTGCACGCTCTCAGATCCTTGCTGACGCTACTATTCCTCCGATGGAGGAAGTCTACAAGAGGCTCAGTCGTATCTCTGTTTCCTCCAGCGCAGCTATACCACCTCCTTCGGCAATGGCGGTTTCCAGAGGACGCGGTAGTTCGTCTTCTTTTCGTGGCCGTGGAGGTAGTACCCGTGGCTGAGGGGGTCGTATACGTTCAACGTGCTCGTTTTGTCGTCGCACTGGTCATTCCGAGGATACATACTATTCCAAGCATGGATTTCCTCCTTCCGCACGTGTAGCTGATCATGTTCAGTCTCCCTTCAGTATCTACTCCAGATCACATATTCGAGGAGCTTGTGGTACGACTTCGTGACATTATGCCTCAGTCATCATCAGAGGCTGCTGATACATCTGACGTTGCGGCTTCTGCATCGGCCAGTACCTCTGCTACTGCCAGTACCTCAGGTAGTACTTCTGCCTTTCGTCATAGCCATGATTTATCAGGATGGATTGTCGACTCTGGAGCCACCCATCATTCTGCCGTGACAGAGATATACTGCAGTCCTATAGGGATATTCAGTCTGGTCGATCTGTGCTCATAGCTGATGGCACTCATTCTCCTATTGTGGGTCATGGGGAGACTTCCTTATTACCCTCCATGCACTTACATAACGTTTTACATGCACCTGAGTTCTCCATGAATTTATTATCAATTAGTCAGATTACAAAAGATTTGCACTGTCGTGCTATATTTGACCCATCATCTGTTATTTTTCAGGACATACTAACGGGCAGGGTGATTGGTTGTGGTTCTGAGCATAATGGCCTCTATCGACTAGTTAGGAATTCCTATGCTGGCGTCTCACTTCACTCTTAAGGACCCGTTTCTCCGTATACATGGCATCTTCGCTTTGGTCACCTACCGCTCCAGAAAATGCGTCACCTCCTGCCATAGATCTCTCCGAATTCCACATTTCGTTGTGAAGCTTGTCAGTTAGGGAAGCATCATCGTTCTAGCTTCCCTGGTCGTCAGAGTCGGAGCAGTCGCTCCCTTTTTGAGTTATTTCATATAGATATTAGGGGTCCGAGTCGTGTCCCTGATCATCAGGGACACATGTTTTATCTAGTTGTGGTGACGATTTCTCTCGCTCTCTTGGACTTTTCTTCTTAAGAATAAATCTGAAGCAGGCACTGTTATCAAGAATCTTATCAATGAAGTGCATAATGTTTTTTCTTCTACTGTTAAATATGTGCGCACGGATAATGCATTGGAATTTTGCACTCGTTTTCTTGCTCAGTTTCTTTCCTCTAAGGGCATTATTCACCAAACTACCTGTGCCTATACATCACAACAAAATGGTGTCGCGGAGAGGAAACATCGACATTTTCTTGATATTGCTCGCACATTACTTATTCAAAGTTGTGCACCATTAGCTTTTTGGGGAGATGCCATACTTGCAACATGCTATCTGGTTAATCGTATGCCCTCTTCCATTCTTGGGGAAAAAGCTCCAATCTCTATTCTCTTTCCTGATAAAGATTTGTTTTCACTTACCCCTCGTGTCTTTGGAACAGTCGCCTTTGTTCATGCTTGTCTCTAGGACTTGACAGGCTCTCTCCTAGAGCGATTAAGTGTGTCTTTGTAGGTTACTCTCAGACACAAAAAGGGTATCGTTGCTATGATCCTATTAACAACAAGTACTATGTTAGTGCCGACGTCGCATTTTTTGAGCCAGTTATGTACTTCTCTCCAACAGGTGACAGGTTGATTTCCTCCGCATCTCCGGATGATAATGTCTATGTTCCTCTACCTCCAAGTCTGGGTCAATCTGAGTCCACTACACCACCACCACCACTACCTCCATATCATCCCATTCCACCATTCCCTAAGTTCTACACAAGGCGGTCCGGGCCTGCTCAAGCTACACGTCAACCATCCATCACGCCTCAGGTATGCTCTGATGCTGTCACTAATGATGGGTTAGATAATGTACCGGTACAGGAATCTTTGCTACAGGGGGAGGATCCGCCAGTTAGTACAGTGGATAGTGATCTTGATCATCCTATTGCACATAGGAAGCAGAAGAGGCACTGTGCGTCCTATCCTCTTGCGTCTCAGGTGTCTTTTCATCGTCTTACTGGGGATTTCCAGAAGTTTGCGGCAGCTGTATCGACGGTTGAGATCCCACGGACGTATCAAGAGGCCATGAAGATTGATTGCTGGCATTTAGCTATGGAGGAAGAGATGCGCGCTCTCCAATCTCGAGGGACTTGGTCCCTAGTTCCTATTCCTCTTGGTGCTTCTGTGGTTAGTAGCAAATGGGTGTTCACAGTTAAATATCATGCAGATGGCCGTCTAGATCGGTACAAGGCCAGACTTGTAGCACGGGGCTTCACCCAAACCTATGGGGTTGACTATTTGGATACTTTTTCACCAGTGACTCGACACTCGACGCTTCGAATTCTACTCTCCATTGTTGTGGTACGTGACTGGTCCATTTTCCAACTTGATGTCAAGAATGCATTCTTGTATGGTGATCTACAGGAAGAAGTCTACATGCAGCAGCCACCGGGTTTTACTGTTGAGGGGGAGACTCACATGGTGTGTAGACTTCATAAGGCAATTTATGGCCTTAAACAAAGTCCACGGGCATGGTTCCAGAAGCTTTCCCAGATGATTGAAAGGCAGGGATTCAAAAGATCAAATGCGGACCACTCATTGTTTATTCAGAAGACTCCCAGAGGTACAGCTGTTGTCACGGTATATGTTGATGATATTCTAGTTACAGGAGATGATGCTCAGGGAATCGAGATGACGAAATCATTTTTGGGAAGTCATTTTATTACGAAGGATCTAGGTACCATACGATACTCTCTGGGGATAGAGTTTGCAAGAAATGCACAAGGTATGGTAATGAACCAAAGAAAATATGTTACAGACTTGCTAGTTGAAACAGGAATGGTTGGATGCAGACCATCGAGCACCCCTATGGACCCGAGTATGAAACTGTACGACAATGATACTGAAGAGGTGGACAAAAGAAGATACAGAGAGATGGTGGGTAAGCTTCTATACATCACCATAACTCGACCGGATATTGCTTTTGCAGTAAACCGGGTGAGTCAATTTATGGAGCAGCCTAGGCAAGTTTATATGGAAGCCCTGTATACGATACTGAGATACCTAAAGTCTTCCCCAGGTTCAGGTTTGTTATTTAGAAGGGACACAGATTTGTCCATTTCCGCTTGTGCAGACGCAGACTATGCAGGGTGCCCAAAGGATCGTAAGTCTACTTCAGGTTTTGCTATTTTTATAGGAAGCTCTCTGGTTTCTTGGAAAAGCAAGAAACAAACTGTTGTGGCAAGATCCAGTGCTGAATCCGAATATAGGGCCATGGCACAAGCAAGTACAGAAATGATGTGGGTTCGAGCAGTCTTGGAAGATTTGAATGTAAATGTCTCTTTACCCATGCAGCTTCAATGTGACAACCAGGCAGCATTGTTCATTGCCAATAATCCAGCTTTTCATGAGAGAACAAAGCACATTGAAGTAGATTGTCACTACATTAGAGACATGATCCAGAAGGGCTTGATTTCCACTTCACAAGTCAGTTCAGAGGACCAGACTGCTGATATATTTACCAAGCCATTGCTCAGAGGACCTTTCCAGAGATGTTCTTCCAAGCTGAGCATGATTGATATCTATGCTCCATCTTGAGGGGGAGTGTAGAGGTTTACGTTATGTTATGATGTACCGTTATGTATTCCTTATTTATCTCATGTACATCTATGTAATTTACCAAGGGTTTCCTCTCTATATAAGATACCCTAGGGCTCTATGGAATAAACACAACAGAGTATTCTTTGCTCTAACAAAGTCGATGGCACAACTGATATTCTCAAAAAGGAAGAGGTATAACTAATGTTGCAATATTGTAGAGGGGTATAGCTGATAAAAACTCATAGATTTACTATGTGATTCACGGATTTAATCCTTATATGTATAAACCAATTAAACTCGGTGCTAGTTAACTTTACTGAGATAAATGAATGATATGTTATAATGTTCAACGAAATTCAACATGTATTTTCATGTATTACTACCTAGTAACGATGGATGATAGTTCCCAAAGAAAAGAATGGGATCCATGTAATGCCACTATATTGATTTTCTTTCTTATTTACGTGTTATGTGCCCAAATATAAGAGACTAATGTTCAGGATGACATTTGAATATCAATCAGGGAGTGACCAACTTCCATATTTGTTAATGATACGATAATACCAGCTAAAGAGGATCAACCCAACCTTAACAAATTCAGTATCATTACATTATCTAGATCAAGGCCTTATATACTTTTCATTCTAACATGATTCAGACAATTCCATGTTCGTATGCAAAGAAAATATCCACAATCATTCAGGAGAAGTCTTGCTATCTATATGAAACTAAACTTAATGAGAACTTGTTTATTCCGAGAACCCTAGGTTCTCTTATATAGAGAAAGCCCATGGGTAAATTACATAAGGTGGAACAAGGAAAATAAACATAACAGATGAATACAAAAATACCAGAAATATCTCTACACTCCCCCTCAAGATGGAGCATGGATGTCAATCATGCTCAGCTTGGAAGAGCATTTCTAAAACGGCCCTCTGAGCAACGGCTTAGTAAAGATATCTGCAGTCTGCTCTCCTAAACTGACATGGGAAGTAGGAATCAAACCCTTCTGAATCATATCCCTGGTATAGTGGCAATATACCTCAATATGCTTCGTCCTTTCATGAAATGCAGGATTATTAGCAATAAATAATGCTGCTTGATTGTCACATTGTAATTGCCTGGGTAGAGGTACATCTATATGTAGATCTTCTAATACGACTCGAACCACATCATCTCCGTACTCACCTGTGCCATGGCCCTGTACTCAGATTCAACACTAGATCTAGCCACCACTGTCTGTTTCTTACTTTTCCAAGAAACTAAGGAACTGCCAACAAACACTGCAAAATCTGAGGTAGATTTTCGGTCTTTAGGACATCCGGCATAATCCGCATCAGCACATGCAGAGATAGAGAGATTTGTTTCTTTCCTTAACAACAATCCTGCACCTGGAGATGACTTTAGATATTTTAATATCATATATACAGCATCCATGTGCACCCGTCTGGGTTGTTCCATGAACTGACTCACCCGACTAACTGCAAAAGCAATGTCAGGTCTAGTGATAGTAATATAGAGAAGCTTTCCCACCATTTCTCTATATCTTCTTTTGTCAACTTCCTCTGTATCATCTCCATATAACTTGATACTAGGATCCATGGGAGTAGTGGAGGGTCGACACCTAGGGATGAAAACGGTCGGATACGGATACGAATATAGGTATAATAATATCCTTATCCATTTTAAAACACGAATACGAATGCGGATATGAATATTTGCGAATATAAAAAATGTGTTACCGTATCCTTAAAAGCGAATACGAATGTAAATCGAATGCGAATCGGATACGAACAATAACGGAAATTTTTAATAGATTAACTAAAATATACATGTTTAGGATGATTTACATATAAATATGTATACTAGATATAGTAATTTCAAATGGTGAATGCAATCATAAAATGTTCTTACACATAGTTATAAATAAATATATTGCTATACTTATGTATGAAAACGAATATACGAATACGAATGCGAATATTAGCGAATGTCAAAGTGATATCCATATCTGTATCCATTAAAAACGAATACGAATACGAATGTCAAAATATGTACAAAACGAATACGATAGCGGATCGGATACGAATATATTCACATTCGTTTTCATCCCTATCGACACCCGCTCATACCTGTCTCAACAAGCATATCTGTAATATATTTCCTTTGGGTCATCACAAGAACCTGCACATTCCTTGTAAATTCCAATCCCAGAAAGTATCGTAGAGTACCAAGATCCTTAGTCACAAACATATGGCCTAAAAATGCTTTTGCCATCTTTATCCCCTGCATATCATCTCTCGTAACAAGTATATCATCAATATATACCATAATAACAACAGTACCTCTAGAAGTCTTCTGGACAAACAAAGAGTGGTTAGCATTTTATCTTATGAACCCGTGCTTCTGGATTATATCTGAAAGCTTCTGAAACCATGCCCCGCGGACTTTGTTTAAGACCATATATGGCCTTGTGAAGTCTACACACCATCTGAGACTCCCCTCAACAGCAAACCTCGGAGGCTGCTGCATGTAGATTTCTTCCTGCAGATCCCCATATAAAAAGTTATTTTTAACATCAAGCTGGAACAAAGGCCAATCGCGTACCACAACGACTGATAGAAGAACACGTAGACTGGAATGGCGTGCAACCGGAGAAAAGGTGTCCATATAATCCATGTTATAGGTCTAAGTGAATCCACGTGCCACTAGCCTTGCTTTGTAGCAATTAAGGCTGCCATCCGCATTATACTTGATAGTAAAGACCCATTTACATCTGACCATAGAAGCTCCTGGGGGAGCAGCAACCAAGCTCCATGTACCACGAGACCGCAGGGCAGCCATTTCCTCCTCCATAGCTAACCGCCAATTGCTGTCCTTCAAGGCATCCTGATAATTCTGTGATATCTCCACGGTAGATAAGGCAATAGCAAATCTTTGAAAATCACCAGTTAGGTGATGGAATGAAACCTGTGAAGCAAGTGGATAAGACGCACATGTCCGTTTAGACTTCCTCAAGACAATAGGTACATCCAAATCATTAGTAGTATCCACCTGTATGTCATTCTCCTGCACTTGTGCATTGTCAGTCACATCGTTACTAATATCACTTGGACATACTTGGGGCATGGTGGATGAATGACGGCCTCCATGAGCAGGATTCAGACGATGGGTATAAAATTTCGGTAAAAGTGGGACTGGTGGTGGTGGTGACACAACATGAGTTGGTATGTTATCAGACTGATGCAGAGGATGAGGTGGCACATAAATGTCATCATCAGTAGTGGAAGGAGTTATCCTGTCACCTGTAGGAGAAAAATACATCACAGTCTCGAAAAAGGTGACATCGGCACTAACATGATATTTTTTGTTCACGGGATCATAGCTTCGGTAAATGTTAGAAAATAGGAAGCGGAAGCAAAAACATGAAAAAGGAATAAAGAATAAGAACAATGGGATTTACGTGGAACCCTACTCCGTGAGGAGCGGGATGAAACCACGGGAGAAGCCCTCAAAGGGGCATATGCTTTATTGCTTTTTCTCAATGGATACTGGAGGTTTGGGGCTCCTTATATAGCCTCTCCAGAGCCTCCAAGTCCCACTACTGGACAATGTGGGACTAAACAACTGGGTGGGGTAAATGGATCTTCTCCAGGATCCATTTACCCACTACAACTCATATGACACATACAACGAATACTCCAATACTCCCCCTCAAGCTGGAGCATGTAATGCTCAGCTTGGACAAACAGAAATAAACTCAACTCAACACTGCAGGACACTACGGACAATATCAAACCAACGCACACAACTGCTGCTGTCGAGGACGTGCTTCTCATGCCGTGCAGGTGAGGAGGATGAACAGGTTGGAGTGTGAGTCTGCTGAATCTCCTCGTCGGAGAGCATGCACTCTGAACTGCGCCTGTCAGAGTCGCTGCAACTGGAAATGAGTCTCCTCCTCGGAGTACTCTGGCCCTGCCACAACATGTGGACAACTGCTCCATCTCTGAAAAGGGTCGAACTGAATAAGGTTTGTGGCTGTGCAATCCTCGTCGGAGTCCACGGTCGCTGGAGAATGGAGTCTGAAAAAGTCTCCTAGTCGGAGAACTGGGTCTCTCCCATCTGGCTCAGAGAATGGTGCACTACTCTAGTGTACCTATGATACCACATGAAAACCCTTGCAAACATGGCATAGGGAATGGTCCTCTGCTCTGGAGTCCCTATGGCTCACATGAAAACTCTGGCCGACAAAACACGAATAATGATGGGGACCTCGAAACTGAAGATGGAAAACATGTTCTCATCTGAAAATGACCGCAAACATGTGCGTGTCTGAAAATGAGTCTCTCTCTGGAGAACTCGAAAATGGGACTCAACATGAAGTGCCTCGAACTTGGACTCTGAGCAATCTGTCGAGTCTGAATCTGCGCATCAAACTGGGACTCGGAATCTGAATGTCGGGTCTAGAATTGCGCATGAAGAATCTTCATCTGAAAACTGTAGAGTCTGAAAGAACTGGTTGGCCTCTGGAGAATCTGATATCGGAAGAAGACCTGCGACTCTACACCGTACTCCCCCTTTCTCCCATACTTATCGGAAAATGAACATCGACAAAGTTGGGAGAAGACAAGATAAATAGGGGTACACATGAATATCCACAGAAATTTCTTGCGGCTTTTTAATATGCCGCCATTTTTTTTAAGTCGTTTCCTATTTTACGGCTTTTCTTGCATTTTTTTGCTTTACGTACGGCTTTTTCTTTGTACGTGCATCTTTCTCGAAAATTCATTTTTTTTACTTTTCTTTTTTTTAAATGAGGCATCTCTCTTTTTTTTCCCGGCCCATCTTTTGGGCTCAAAACACTGTGCTTGCCCACCATCCTCCCTTCTTTTTTTACAAAATACGACCTCCCCCTCCTTTTTTTTAACCTGACCCTCCATTTTTCTTTAGCTCTGTCGCAACCCCCTTGGGCTTTTCATATTTTTTTTTAATAAATAACGCCTAGGGTTCCCATCGGGGGAACCCTATCTCACAAAGCCATCGTTGTTTCCCTGGAAAGGGATGGTGCCGCTGCCGCTCAACACAGGGAGGAGCACGCCTTCACGCGGACGAGACAAAGACATGAGGGCATTCGCTGGCCCCCCCAAGCGCGATGGGGTCGAGCGGCGTCGTCGGAGTTGCCGCCTGCCGGCTTGGAGGGTGCGTGCGTGAAGAGAGGGGTCGATGGGGGGGCACCACCTTGTTCCTGGGGTCATCGCCTGCGCGCCCGGGGGAAGACATAGGGGCTTCGGAGAGCGGGGGTGCCGTCTGGAGTGGCATGAAGGCGTCGAACGCCTATGGCGCCGCTGCGGGAGCACACGACCTGGAGGTCTTGCGACCTAGGGTTCATTGACCTGTGCGGCCTGGGTCGCTTTCGTGCGCGCCTGGGGGAGATCATGTTAGTCGTTGTCGCTTCTCTGGGGCCCTGGCGCATCGCACGGCCTTAAATCTTGCGCGCTCTAGTCAGAAGCATCGATCTGGAGCATCCCCTTGTGTGCGCTCTGATAGATCTTGCATCGCTGAGAGCGTGAAGGCCTGATGGATGGCCCACCGCCTTGTGTGTGGCCTGCATCAAAACTGGAGAAGCTTTGCCTTCAACTGGAGATGAGGTGCGGCTTGATGCCGCCTGGGGCCTGGAACTCGAATGGAGTTTTGCACAGCCGTCGAGATGAACACAAAATAGTTTCTAGGGTTATATCTAAACCCCAGAATAAGAACTTGATAATTGAATCTCGAATAATCGACGAACTTGACTGATCTTAAAAGAAAATCTTCAAGAATAAAACTTCAAAATCAACCAGGAACGACCCGCTCTGATACCATGTTAGAAAATAGGAAGCGGAAGCAAAAACATGGAGAAGGAATAAAGAATAAGAATAGCGGGATTTACGTGGTACCCTACTCCGTGAGGAGCGGGAAGAAACCACAGGTGAAGCCCTCAAAGGGGCATATGCTTCATTGCTTTTTCTCAATGGATACAGGAGGTCTGGGGCTCCTTATATAGCCTCTCCAGAGCCTCCAAGTCCCACCACTGGACAATGTGGGACTAAACAACTAGGTGGGATAAATGGATCTTCTCCAGGATCCATTTACCCTCTACAACTCATATGGCGCATACAACGAATACTCCAACAGTAACCCTTTTGATTACGAGAGTACCCAAGAAATACACACTTGACAGTCCTAGGTGAGAGCTTGTCAATCCCTGGAGTGAGTTGATGGACAAAAGCAACTGAGCCAAAAACACGAGGAGTTAGGGAGAACAATTCCCTGTCAGGAAAGACAACCGAAAGTGGAACTTTTTCACCTAATATAGAGGATGACATACGATTGACTAGATAACATGCCATAAGAACAACATCACCCCCAAAAGAGAGAGGGGCACAACTATGAATGAGTAAAGTCCGAGTTATATCAAGAAGATGACGATGTTTTCTTTCTGCAACACCGTTATGTTGAGACGTGTAGGCACAAGTCATTTGATGAATAATGCCACGAGACAAGAAGAAATGTGAAAGAGCACGAGTGCAAAATTCTAAGGCATTATCTGTGCGCACAATCTTCACATTAGAAGAAAAAACTTTCCGAACTTCATTGATAATATTTTTGATTACATCCCCCACGTCAAATTTATTTTTCAATAAAAAGACCCAAGATAATCTAGAGAATCATCAACGACCACTAGATAAAACCTGTGTCTGGTGATCTGGAACACGACTAGGACCCCAAATGTCAACATGCAACAACTCAGAAGGGGAACGACTGCTCCAAGACTCACGACTAGGGAAAGTAGATCTATGATGCTTCCCCAACTGACATGCTTCACACCGAAAAGAAGACTTTGGTGAAATCTAAGGCAAGATATGTCGCAACTTCTGAAGAGAGAGATGACCAAAATGCAGATGCAAAGTAAAGGGAGAAGCAGTTCCACTGGACTGAGAGCAGACACCAGCATAGGAGGTGTGGACCAACCGATAGAGACCATCCTGCTCACAGCCACAACCAATCACCCTGCCCGTTAGAATGTCCTGAAAAATAAGAGACGATGGGTAAAAAATAGCCCGACAATGCAAATCCTTAGTAAGCTGACTAATAGAAAGTAAGTTCATTGAAAAATCTGGACCATACAAAACATTTTGTAGTCCTATGGAGGGTATCGAACTGATCTCCCCCTATCCAATGATGGGGGAATGAGTCCCATCTGCTATTACCACCGATCTCCCTGGTGAAAACTCCCTGTATAATGTAAACTTATCTCTGTCTCTACAGAGACAATGTGTCGCACCGGAGTCCATAATCCATTCTGAAACATCATAACTATGACAGGATGTAAAGGCATAAACACTACCTGATATGCTAGCTGTGGCTGACGTGCTGGCAGAGGCTGAAGCTGCTATGTCTGAGTGACCTCCTGGTGAATCAGTAGTGGCAGGAGGCATGATATCTCGTAGTCTGGCGACAAGATCCTCAAACTGATGATCTGAAGTAGATGTATGTGTATGCACAACGTGCTCGGCCACACGGGCTGATACCGGAAAACCATGCTTAGAATAGCATGTATCCTCTGCATGACTCGGGCGATGACAGAAGGTGCATCGCTGACGGAATCGGTCACCCGGACCACGAGGTCCACGGCCACGAAAAGAAGAAGATGCACCTCTGCCTCTGGAAGCTGCCATCGCTGAAAGAGGTGTAGTATTGGCAGTAGAAGGAACAGTGATTCTGCTGAGTCGTCGATACACTTCCTCCACTGGAGGAATAATAACATCCGCCAAGATATGCGAGCGAGCCACATCATATTCCGGGTCAAGTGTCGCTAGTAAGACCCCCACCATCGTAGCATTCCGGAATGTCTTCTGCTGCTTAGGGGTCGCTGTCAGGGAAATGATACTATAAATCTTCTCAAACATCCCTCGTAAGGATGTATACAACGAATGCAACGACCGGCCATTCTGCTTGACCGTAAATATGTCATGCTGAAGCTGGAGGATCTTGGTCTCCTTCCTCATATGCGAGTACGTCGCGGCTAGAATGCTCCACATGGCCTTAGTCGTGGGATGATAGAGGACATCATTAGCAATCTCCGTCGTCAGAGTGCCTAAAAGCCAGACCTTGGCATACTAATCATCATCCTCCCATGAGGCATAAACCCATGTCTTTGCTGTCAGGTCATCTTCGGTAAGAATGTGCTTCTTATCATTGGACTTTATGAGACTCATGAACTGCATCGCCCAGAGCTCGTAATTTGTCCCATCCATTTTGACTATTGGCGATGGACCTTTGAAAGCGTCGATGGAGGCATGTCGACTTTGTTTTCTGACATTATTGCAGTAGACGAAGAATTAGGGTTTGTAGACCAATGAATAACTTTCTACATAAACATGTATGTAGTTGAGTGCATATGTAGACTTATGCACTCAAATCCATGAAAAACAAGAAAGAGAAGGGGACGGTGCCGAGTTGAGAGGAGGGGTGGGGGGGGGGGTCGGCGCCGAGACTAGAGGGGCACGGGCGGTGTGCCGATGTGCTGGGAGGGGCAGCGGGCTGTGGGAGGGGCGGCGGGCTGTGGTAGGGGCGGCGACGGGGTTGTGGGGATGGGCGGTAGCTGTTAGGGTTAGGGTGGAGGCTCTGATACCATGTTGGAGGAAATGAGAATGAGAACTTGTTTGTTCCGAGAACCCTGGGCTCTCTTATATAGAGAAATCCTATGGGTAAATTACATAAGGTGGAACAAGGAAAATAAACATAACAGATGAATACAAAAATACTAGAAATATCTCTACAGTTATGTCACAAACTTGACCACTATAAGGTATACAAGTCATAAAAATAGTTCATGTATGTTTCTCTATAACCATATTAGAGGAAGACTTCATATGGATAATATTTTTCCCTTGCAGAATAAATGAGCACAAAGAATCACAAGTGTCCATACTCATATGCTTTATTGGTGGAGTCATCTGTGTGATCTTTAGAAATATTATTAACCTTATGATTGTCATGATATATATCTGATGCGGATAGAACTTCGGCGTCGACGAAAATAATATTTTTTTATGGTGGAAATTTAGGTAGAAGAAATAGATGGGTTGAGAAGAGAAATATGGAGGATTGAGAAGAAAAAGAAAAGCAGTGGATGGGGGTGAGAAGAGAGGGGTTTGGAGAAGAGAACTCGTCGGGAATGCGAGGGTTGAAGGAGGAGAACCGCAGAGATCGCGGTGGAGGGAGAGAGAGAAGGAGAGGGGATAGAGATAACAATCTCAATTTTTACTTCATAATTGACTGACTCAAAACAATGGACTACCCTATCTTTATATAGGAGAGAGGGGTTTACAAAAATAGTAAACTAAATTAATTGACAACCGACTTGCCTAATTGGACTATAACAAATTCAAATTGACCTCTAATTACTCTAATTAGACTCTAATTAATTAATTGACCAACAATTACAATTAAAATCTACGAAATAAACGTTGAGATCAAAAGCGATCTCAATTATTTAATTAGACCATTACGACCCTAAAAAACGTAATTAAAATTGACTACTAATTAATTAGATAAATGTGGCCCTATAATTTGGGGTCACGCTGCATCAACTCTCCACCGCTTTAAAAAATTCGTCTCCGACGAATTGCTCGAAGTAGGGGCGTCGTCGGAGAAGTCATCCTCGAGTTGTAGCTTCAATTTCCGCCAATTAGATCCCTTTCAACATTACGTTTGTAGTTCTTCTCAATTGGAGGGTGTTCCCGCAATTTTCGTATCCATTCCATCTTCCTTAATTTACCACCCATTTGGCCTTTCTGCAATTAGGATTTTCAGGGGGTACGGCCTTGCAATTGCTCCAAAATACCCCTTTAATGACTACATAGCATGATTGACCCCTGTACTTGGTCCTTTCTGCAATTAGGGAATTCATGTAATTTTCTTTTGCAATTTTCCCAAATAATGTGCCAATCCCTTCTTTCCAGGAATTTGAGTCCCGTCAATCCCGGTCCTGTTAGGGTTGGGACCCCTTTTTTTATTCGCGGAAGGGCGGCAAGGGCGGCGCGATTGCCGTGGTTCGGCCGGGGCGGAGGGAGCGCGGCACTCGTGGGATCACGCGGGGATGCGGGCGGCGCGCAGGGCGGCCGAGGTTCGGCGGCGCGCTGCTGGGTTGCGCGGTGGGATGGGCAGGCGCACGGGGCCTGGGTGGCGGTGCGGGAGAGGAAGGGGGGAACGGGGTTGCAGGTGGGGGCGGCAATAGTAGAGGGGGCGGCGGTTGTGCGGTGGGAAAGGGGCCGAGGGGGTGGTGGTTGTCGGGGTAGGGGATGGCTGGTGGGGGTGGGAGGATGATGGGTAAGGGGGTGGCTGGGCCCTGGGCCACAGGGTTTGGGTTTTCGGGAAGGGGTTGCGGGGCTAGGGCAGCCGCTGGGGGGCTGGGGGTTGTGGTGGGAGGGACCGCGGGTGGTGCAGTGTGGGGCTGGTTGGCCTGAGGGGTCGTCGTGGGGGTGTATGGGAATGACAGAGGGGTTGGTAGGGGGTGGATGACGGCCGCGAGGGCTGGGGAGGATAGGGGAATTACCTGGGAAGGTTGCGGTGGCGCCGGGATGGTTGGAGGGGGCAGCGGGGTCGATTCCGGCGACGGATTTGGTTCTGGAAAGTGCTGGACAGCGGCCGATTCATCTTCTTCGGCGACGTTTTCTTCGTCCAAACTCGCGGTAGAGGCTTCGGTGGTTGACGGCTTCGATTGGGCGTCGCGGTAGGCCTCTAGGTTGGCCGTGAAGTCCCGAAACATTGATGACATGGATCGGAAGTTGTTCTGCAAATCACGTAACATGTGCTCCGTCTCCTTGTCGTAGGCGTCATTGGTTTGCCGCTTTCGTTCGGATGAATGATGGTGTCGGTGCGGACGCCAGGGCGGATCGTTAGATCGTGAGGACGATCTAAATGCCATGCTCTGATACCAAATGATGCGGATAGAACTTCGGCGTCGACGAAAATAATATTTTTTTATGGTGGAAATTTTGGTAGAAGAAATAGATGGGTTGAGAAGAGAAATATGGAGGATTGAGAAGAGAAATACTCGTCGGAACGAGGGGTTTGGAGAAGAGAACTCGCCGGGAATGCGAGGGGTTGAAGGAGGAGAACCGCGGAGATCGCGTGGAGGGAGAGAGAGAAGGAGAGGGGATAGAGATAACAATCTCAATTTTTACTTCATAATTGACTGACTCAAAACAACGGACCACCCTCTCTTTATATAGGAGAGAGGGGTTTACAAAAATAGTAAACTAAATTAATTGACAACCGACTTGCCTAATTGGACTCTAACAAATTCAAATTAACCTCTAATTACTCTAATTAGACTCTAATTAATTAATTGACAAACAATTACAATTAAAATCTACGAAATAAACGTTGAGATCACAAGCGATCTCAATTATTTAATTAGACCATTACGACCCTAAAAACGTAATTAAAATTGACTACTAATTAATTAGATAAATGTGGCCCTATAATTTGGGGCCACGCTGCATCAATATCACTTGGAAGTAAGCATAACGATATTTATATATCTATAAGGCATTAGCATCGGCAATCAAAAGAGTTGGCATTCATGGAGGTTGAGATGTTTCCACTTCAGGCTTAGCATTCACAGGATTCTGGAATTAAAATTTTCATACATGCAAAACCATAACATTGGTTATAATAGGCTTGATTAAGAAAAAGAGAAATTGAATGGCAAAATCTACATGTTCTTTGTAAAATGAACAACCCCATCTATGTGTTTAGTCCCACATTGTCCAGTGGTGGGACTTGGAGGCTCTAGAGAGGCTATATAAGGAGCCCCAGACCTCCTGTACTCATTGAAAAAAAGAAATGCATAGCATGGCCCGTTGAGGGCTTCTCCCGTGGTTTCATCCCGCTCCTCATGGAGTAGGGTTCCACGTAAAATCCTGATGTTCTTTTCTTTTATTATCTTTATTCCATGTTACGCTTCCGCTTCCGAATTTCTAACATGGTATCAGAGCGGGTTTATTCTCGTGAAGTTATTTTATTTTATCATGTTTTTCGAGAGTCAATTATTAAGAAGTTTAGTTTTGAAGATTATTCTGAATTATCATAATGGATCTAGGGTTCAAGTTGTTGAACCCTAATTTGTGCTACACGGCAACGATTGCCCTTCATCCTGACCAGGCAACTCTGGTCTCCAGCACGCATCTAGCGTTTCAGGCAAATCTCCAAGCGAAGGGTCGCATCCAGCATTTCCAGATCGCACAGACGACGATCCCTCCTCCTTCTCGCAGTCTCAATCCAGGCCATCTCTACCAGGCGATCATTCAAGCGGTCATCAGACCTCCTTTCAGTCCGCGCATCTCCGGCGACGTGCTGCCCCATCTCCCCTTCCCTGCAACCCAGACGAAGCAGAAGGCATCTCAGGCGCGTTCCCACCCCAGGCGGCAGTCGCCTCCCTCCCGAGGCGTCACCTAGCCTCCTCTCCAGTCATCGCGGGGCGGCGCCTCCGAGATGCATCTTGCTCCCTCCGATCGACACAACCCCAGGCGGCGCTCCCATCGGCAAAATCTCCATGTGGCGGCGCTCCAGGCCGCATCGCGGCATCGGTAAAAGAGTCCAGGCAGCACCGCTATCTCCCCGCACCAGGCGGCACCTCGCATGTACCCCCCCCCCCCCCCGCCCCACCCTCCTCTCCACGCGCAGGCGACGTGTCTCCATATTGGCGGCGACGCTCCATCTCAGGCGCTAGAGCGCCTCCACCGTAAAGAAGAACCCCCATCGGGGGGTGCGACGCTCCATCGTTAGGATGGTTCCTGTGTTGGGAACCCTAAGTAGGCAGCGGGCCACGTTATAAAAAAAGGGGGGGCCTTTTGGGGGCTATTTTTTGAGCCCACGAAAAAAAAGGTGGGAGTGGTCGTTTTGGGCCCTTTGGGTCAGAAAAAAATATGAGAGAAGAGAGATTAAAAAAGAGAGAAAGAGAAGTTTTTTTTAAAAAAAAAGAGAGAGAGAGAAAAAAAGAAAAGTGAGCCGATGGTTAAAAAATGTTTTTTTTTAAAAAAAGGCGCGTACATTTGAAAAAGCCGTACGCAAGTATTTTGAAAAAAAAGGCTGCGTACAAGAAAAAGCCGTACGCGAAGTTTGCAAAAAAAAAGTTTTTTTTGAAAGAGTCACATACAAAGAAAAGCCGTATGCAATTTAAAAAAAATGCAAGTAAAGCCGAGAAAATGTAACGGCTTATTTGGTATTATGTCCCCATTTATCTTGTCTTCTCCCAACTTGGTCACCAATGTTATTTCGACCAATATGGGAGAAAGGGGGAGTATATATGTAGAGTCACAGGTCTATTCAAATGTTCCAGATTGCAGATTCTCCAGACCAACCGATTTTCAGACTCTACGGTTTTCAGATGAAGATTTTCCATGCGCAATTCCAGACTCGACGTTCAGATTCCGAGTACCAGTTTGATGCGCAGTTGTTCATACTCGATGATTGTCTTCCGAGTCCAGTTTCAGACACGCACGAGTATACGGTCATTGTCAGATGAACATATATTGCCATCATCAGTTCAAGGTCCCCATCATTCTTGTTGTTGTTCGGCCAGAGTTTTCATGTGAACCATAGGGACTCCAGAGCAGAGGACCATTCCCTTGAGGGCAAGGGTTTTCATGTGGTATCATAGGTACACCAGAACAGTGCACCATTCTTTGAGCCAGATGGGAGAGACCAAGTTCTCCGACCAGGAGACTTTTTCAGACTCCATTCTCCAGCGACCGTGGACTCCGACGAGGATTGCACAGCCACGGCCCTTTTCAGTTCGGCCCTTTTCAGAGATAGAGCAGTTGTCCACATTACTGTGGCGGGCCAGAGTACTCCGACGAGGAGACTCATTTTCCGGTTGCAGTGACTCTGACAGGCGCAGTTCAGAGTACATGCTCTCCGACGAGGAGATTCAGCAGACTCACACTCCAGCCCGTTCGTCCTCCTCATCTGCATGGCATGAGAAGCAACGTCCTCGACTGCAGCAATGTGCGCGTTGGGTTGATATTGTCCGTAGTGTCATGTAGCGTGAGTTGAGTTTCTTTCTGTTTGTCCAAGCTGAGCATTGCATGCTCCAGCTTGAGGGGGAGTGTTGGAGTATTCGTGTATGCACCACATTGAGTTGTAGCAGGGTAAATGGATCCTGGAGAAGATCCATTTACCCCATCTATGTGTTTAGTCCCACATCGTCTAGTGGTGGGACTTGAAGGCTCTGGAGAGGCTATATAAGGAGCCCCAGACCTCCTGTACTCATTGAGAAAAAGAAATGCATAGCATGCCCCGTTGAGGGCTTCTCCCGTGGCTTCATCCCGCTCCTCACGGAGTAGGGTTCCACGTAAAATCCCGCTGTTCTTTTCTTTTATTATCTTTATTCCATGTTACGCTTCCGCTTCCGAATTTCTAACAGTGAGGTGTTGACTTTACGAAATTTTATATTAGGTCAGTCCTTGTAGTCTTATATGTGACTAGTATCAATTACTAATATAATGATGATGATGAGATCTAATTACCAACATGTACCAAAATTGAGGTGATGCTGCTTGAATGCACATCATTACGCGTGCTTTAGTAAGGATTTATCATGTTTTAGTGATTAAGAAAGCTGCAGTTTAAGATCAAATGCATACTGAGTTTTATACATTCTAATTTGTATATGTTGTAAATGGACATTATTACACTGCTCTGTGTTGTGATATCGACATGCATGCACCCTTTCATATATGAAATTGAGGATATATACCGATAGAAAACTCATATACTTGTATGTATTAGTATGCTTAGTGTGCCTAGAGCTTTGAGTATACCTGTACATATTACATATAACATATAACCCTTCACGATTCAAAAAATCCTGAGTTTGAGCGTACTGGTATAAGGTCCCTTACCGGTATGACCTCCTTAGTACTAAAATGATTGATGCCCTCGTAATACTCACATGTCATGAGATATCGGTATAATATGTTGTACAGGTATATGAATGATTTACCTTTATAAAAAAGTTGGTTCCGGTAGCTTAGGGGCCTATATACCTGTATATGTGCTTGACAGGAGCTGTTTATGCATGTCTAAAATGCCTAATTGTTCAAAGTTTACTCATGACTGATCTAATGACCTTATGCTTTACCATGATACATTTTTACTGAATAATGATGTGCAGAAATGAATGATTAATTCTCCGAGCATGTGAGTAATATAACCTGATTAATGCCTTATATGAGTGGTGTTATTGTGTTCTATTATTAATGGAAGCCTGAGATTAACAAGACATTAGTTTTTATTGAACACGCCTGCTATTTTGAGCATCATATCTAAACCTAAACTCTAACTAAACTCAAATGTTACGATCAATGTTACATGGGACTATAATTTACAAACTGGAATACATGCAAGTTTTTTTACTCATAAAGCTTAAGGGCATTGGCCATGCTTCTCATTTCACAAAAAAAAAAACAATACACTTGTGCCCTTCATGGGGATTTACAAGGAAGACAAAGGGAAGACTAAATGGTGATCACATGTACTGCGAAAAGGAGACAAGACATTGTTTGATGTATCCATTGCCCAAGTTGCCTTCCTCTTCAACAGGTACATGTCTGTGTCAAAAAGCTGTAATCAGTTGCATCGTTCACAACCTGAGAATATTTGCTTGATGTCTCACAATTGCTCGGATAATTGCCCTCAAGGCCGCACACTCTGGCTCAGTTTTTTGGGCAAAAGTGGAGTCCACCGATAATGCCACTGACTTCTTCAACTTGATCAAACAACCGTGATGGAGATTCTCTCTTTTAGTTTCACTGCCACCAATCTTTTGCCTGATTCTGAAAAAACTATGATGTTTAAATCAATAATTTTACCAGATAAGATCAAATTCCAAAGAACTATACTAATGCGGTGGGTAAACCAGTGTTGATCCTGGAATGATCAAATCACAAAAGGAAAAAACATCTACATAAGCAATGGTTTAGTGTGATACCCAAAAATCTTTTTGTAAAAAGCCATCTACCTATGTGGTTGTTTAATTAAAGCAGTATCCAAATCTTTTTGTAAAAAGCCATCTACCTATGTGGTTGTTTAATTAAAGCAGTATCCGATATGATCAAAGTCTTCCCATCAATGGCCACCTTAGTGCACCGGATATGATCGATTCTTTAAAACAACTCTACTTGTACAGTTGTTCATTGTCCCACCAAGAATCAAATACAAAATGATTTATATATGCAGTTCCAAAATCATTGTCCACAGATAAAATCGAATCATTAAAATTTGATGTATGCAGAGGTTAGAAACCAGTACCTCATTAATATGATCAAATCTTTAAGTAAAAAGTGCATATCCACAAAATGGCTTAGTATGAGGCTAATGTGATCATATCTTTTAAGAAAGAGCCTCCAGCTTTGTTGCGATAAAAACAATGTGTCATGCTATATGAACAAAACACTTAAAACTGTACCTGTGCAATGGCTAGTTCTATCTTTTTTCATGAAATGAGACTGGCTAGTTCAATGTGAGACCTGGTATGATCAAATAATTTTGAAAAGCCCAATTCATGCACCAGATAATTGAGTAACTTCCGTAACATGATCAAATATTATGAAGCCCTAACTATGCAGTGCCAAAAACAGTGTTTCACCTAGAAAGATCACATCTTCAAGAACACTACTCATGTTGCAGCTGTATCAGTGTTCATGATCAAATATTTTGAGAAAAATATTTACTAGTAGAGAAACTTACCTCAATCCAATCTTCAACACTTTTTAAAAAAACATAGGTAGATCTTTTTGAGATTAATTATCAAATAGAGACTTTATTGATCTATTGTGTGAAACCTCCAGCTATGATGTGGTAGAAACATTATGTCATCCAATATGATCCAAAACTTAAAACTCTACCTATGCAATGGCTAGTTCAATATTATTTATATGAAAAGACACTGGCTAGTTCAATCTGAGACCTGTTATGATCAGATAATCTTAAAAAGCCTCTATTTATGCAGTGGATAATTGACTAACTTCTGTAACATAATAAAATATTATAAAGCTCTAACTATGCAATGCCAAAGACACTGTTTCACCTAGAAAGATCACATTTTCAAGAACGCTACTCGTTTTGCAGTTGTATCAGTGTTCATGCTCACATATTTTGAAAAAAAAAACTAGTAGAGAGATTTACATCAATCAAATGTTTAAAACTCTTTAAAACAAAGCATATGTGGACTGTTTTCAGATTAGTTATCAAATATGGACTTCTATTGATATGCCATTATCTTTTAATTTAATGCATATTAAAATATCCACCTATTTTAATGGTTAAGTCACAAATACTTGGTTTTACCAAATCTGAAGGAAGCAAAGTGTCTAACCGTGCATCCAATATGACCTAATTGTTGAAAACTCTAGCTACATAATGGCTAATTTAATATGTTGTCAGATATAATCAAAATCATTAAAAGTAGTTTTCAATCTATGCAATGGTTAAGTGGTATCTCTGTCAGTATGATTAAAAAACTCTATCAATGCAGTGCTTAAATCAAAGCTCGCCTCATAAGATAAAATCTTAAAAATTCCTACTTAAGTGGTTAAATCAGTGTTGTTGTTGGTGTAGAGTAGTTTAATCAGTGTTTCCCAAGGATGATCAAATATTAAAGAAAATCGTGGTATGCATGATTAAGTCAGCTTCTTTCCGATTTTTTGTATTCCTTGGGAAAAGAGGAGGCATCTACCTATGTAGTGGTTAGACCAGTATGCTATCGAATATGATCACAAAATTTAATACATCTACCTATGCAACGATAGATTTAATGTCCTATCCGACACAATCAAGGCTAAAAAAAGAGGCATCTGCGTATGCAGAGGTTCAGAGGATGTCCCTCAATATGATCAAAATCTTCTGGAACTCTACATATGCAATGGTTAACCCAATGGTCACCTGACATAATCAAATCTTTTAGAAAAAGAAAGAGGCATCTACCTATGTGTTGATCGAATCAGTGTCCTAAATATGATCAAACTCTTTGAAAACTCTGCTGTGTCGTGGAATATTTAGTATGTCACCTAACATGTTTATGCTTAAATCTCGGATGGGGGAGGACTCTACTTATGCAGTGGTGTATCTAATGAACTACCTAATACGGTCAGTTATCGAAAACCTCAGCAATACAGTGGTTAAATCAGTTTACCTTAATAACTAATACCTATGCAGGGGTTAGTCAACTGGACCTAACAATGTGTCACCTAATTTGGTCAAATCTAGCAAAGGTGCTGGAATTAGCTTTGCTAGAAGGCTTGGGCTTGGGTGTTGCAAGGGGCTGCCTGGTCCTCAACACATTCCAAACGTATACAGTCTCTTTCAACGCTACAGCCAATGCTAATTTCCTTCTGTCAGGAGTGGCAGCCATGCAGGTGATAGAAGCAGGCACTCCATGTTCATCCACGAATGGGATCTTTTCCAACTGAAATTTCGTGCGGTACCTCCAGGAAACCAGCATTCCACAGGGCTGACCATGTGCGCTTAACAACGCTTTGTCATCCATATTCCATTCCAGGCCCCAAACCTCCGAGCATGCATTGATTGTATCCTTCAAAATGCCAGTGCGGGTGTCCCAGAACTTGATGTAGTTATCCTTGTCTGCACCCCCGGTGACCAGGACCTCGCTGTCGAACGGACACCAAGTAAGGGCCTTGACAGCCCCACAGTGCCCCTGCAGCTTATGGCAACGCTGGGCGTGCCTGAGATCCCATGTGCTGACAACGCCCTTCTTATCACCGCTGGCCAGCTGCACACCATCAGCGGCAAAGCGCAATCCGCAGACTAGAGACTGGTGGCCAGAGTAGTGACTCTGGTGGGGATCCGGGACTCGCATATCGATGGATGAGATCAAACCCTGCCTTCTCCCCGTGGTGAGGCAGTGAAGGTCTCTCCAGGACATTGAGCAGACATAATCCGCGGTTGGACCTCGGGGCACCGTCCGCACAAGGCGGCCGACGTGGGCATCGAAAAGCAGGAGGTCGGACTTAGCCGTAGCGACAGCGATTTGGGTGGATTGCGGCGCCCACGAGACGCACGTGATGGGGTATATGCCGACGTGGAGGGCCCTTTGGACGATGCTGGAGTTGCGGACAATGAAGAGCACGTCGTGGAGCGGGAGGGAGAGGGCGTCGTCGTGTGCCCAGTCGAGGAGGTTGAGGTAGGGGAAGTCGAGGATGCCGGTGGCTGCGATGCTCCCCTCGTGCACCAGGTGATGAGACGTGTTGGGGAAATCCAGCGGAAGGGGAAGGAGACGAGGAGGGGCGCGGCTGTTGTAGGAGAGCCTCCTGGCGTTGGTGAGACCGAGCGCGTCGGCGAGGGCCCTCCCGTAGCGGCTGGAGTTGATACTCTCCTCGGAAAGAAAGGGCCAGGAACTCGAATCTATGACGGGCTCCGTCAGCGCAGGCAGGAACCGGTCCCCCATGGATCGATCACCCTTCTTCAGGAAACAAACAACGAGAAGAAGAAGAAGAAGAATACCTGGGAACGTGAAGCAGTACTCGGGAAGGAGCCCGCAGACCTAGAGAGAGAAATGTCGTCAATTCCACCGAGTTCGTTACGTTTCTCAACGAACCAGAGCAAGCGCGCGAGCGAAATGAACTCCCCCACCCCCCGGCGGGGCTCTTAAGCAGGAGTGTTCCCGGATCCAAGAAAACAAAATACGAGTCCGACTGTGGATCCGAGTATGCTTTTGCATATCGGGGTATAAAGTACACAGTATTGTTGGTAGGGATGAAAATGGACATGAATATATTCGAATCTGATCATTAATATATTCATTTTATACATATTTTAACAATCGCATTTATATTCGTTTTTAAATAGATGCAGGTATGGATCACTTTGACAATCATTAATATTCATATTTGTATATCTATTTTCTTATACAAGTAAAGTAATAGATTTATTTATAAATGTGTATAACAATATTTTATAATTGCATTTACTTTGTCCATATATTGTTATATAATTAATAGATCTAATATATATATTTTATGTGTAAGCCATCCTAAACATGTATATTTAATTGAACTATTAAATATTTCTTATATTATTCGTATATGATTCGTATTCCTTTTACACTCGTGCTCATTTTTAAGGATATGGTAACACATTTTTTCATATTCGTATCCGCATTCGTACTTATATTTTAAAATAGATCAGGATGTGATTATATCCATATTCATATCTGTATACGATTGTTTACATCCCTACCTGCTATTATCCAACGAAAGGGATAACCATACTAATTGGAACGAGAAGATCCATTCATTTATTGACATGGATCTGATATGATCAGACATCAAATAACTTGCATCAAGGAACCCTCTTGCAAAATGAATATGCTTCAATCTTCAATTCAATATACGTGTGTTGGATATTTTCTTCTACCAATTAGACACATATTCTTTTTTTGTGTTTTCCATTTACTAGAGTAACAAGTATAAAAGTTGCTATTAAAATATATGATGATCGAGTTTTTGACTATAGTTAAGAGATCTCGAGCGCTTTGCAAGCTAGCTCTTATTCAAAACTGGTCCTTTGGTTAGTTGATTAGTCCAGTTGCTTTGTTATTCGATCAAGTATATGATTACTCGGTTAGCTGGTTAGAATTTGTCTTGTTATTGGATAGCTCATGACTTGAAAGTTTTACCCCTCATCATAGGTAGAAAATTTTCCATGGATGGATCCAACCTCCCTCGACAAGAGTCGAGGACACAAGCAAGAACATAATTTCAAGGGTTTGTATCACTTATGCCCCTCTTAACTTCTGTAATATTAGTTATGCCCCTCCCTATTCTGCATTATCAGTTGTGCCGCTGACTTCTTGCTCCATTATCACTTGTACCCCTCGGATTTGTTGTCGTCCATCCGCATCCCAGAAGGACGTTAAGTTTTGAACACAAGGGTAATTAAACTGAACCGTTAGGGTAAGAATGTCCTATTTTATCGTCCTCCCTACCTCCTCCTCTCCTCTAGACCCATCACCAGCTCCTCCCACCTCCTCCTCCGACCCCTTCTTCTGCCACCCAAAGCCCTCCAACCCTTTTCTCTGCCCCCTCCTCCTCCGGAAAATGTGATGCTGGAGCTGATGCATGCTGTGTTAGTCGAAGGTTGTTACTCGATGCTCAGATCATGATGCGTGAATCTTCCAGAGGCGATGGACTAATCTTGGTGTTCTTGAGAGAGATCTCAAGGTAGAGATTCTTCTTCTGCATGATAGAGATTCATGCAATTCCAAATTAGCAACTAAGTGATGTTCCAGTTAGGTTCGACGAACCTGAAATGAAAATTGAAACGGCAAATGATGTAGAAGAGAAGTTTTGAAGAACATTGCCGAGTCCTACTTATTTATTGTAGAAGCGAGATAAAACTTTTAAATGTTGTAAGTTGTTATATGTTGGTTCAACTTTTTAAATACATCTTATCAGTCAATGTGGTTAGTACAAATATTTACGGCATCCAAGCTTGGGGCTAATGCGCACAAGGTGGCCGACAGAGGAGGAGATTGGGTTTGAGGGTTTGGGGGCAGAGGAGGAGGAGGGAGGTGATTTTATTTTGACTATTATGCCCCTCTTAATCACACCATGATTTTGAGTAAACCATGATTCAGTTCAAATCTTTGACATCCAATTTGGCATAGGGTACAAGTGATAACGGAAAAAGAAGTCTGAGGCACAATTAATATTACAAAGAAAGGAGGGGTATAAATGATATTGCAGAATTTAAGAGGAGCACAAGTGATAAAAGCTCTAATTTCGATAATGATTCTTTAAAATGTGTAGGAACAGTCGTTAGCTAGCTTTTAGGTTTGGTGTCTCAACCACACCATTATAATTTTGATATGTTGATACATGATACTGCACATTATATAGGTATTTTCCACCATCTTCCTCTCTTGCTCCCTTGGTCAGGAAAAATGAAACTCCGTGTTATTACCACATTCTTGTAAATAGACTTCGCGAAATAAGGTGAGTCTAATAGATTTTTTATTACAATGATTTTCTAACGAGCTCTTGCATCCACGTGGATTAACGTTGTTATCCCCTACTAATTATAATCTTCGTAATGATACCACAAATTCAAAAAATTAAGAATAATGTAATCATGCGCTATAGTCGTCACTAGGGAGTATACCCGCGCTTCGCAGCGTGGTCAGTAAATGGTAAGAGGAAACTTTAAATTTTAGAATATTATCTAACTCTATAAAGAATTATTAAAATTATAGAAGTCATATACGTAAAATTGTTAGAATGGTGTTGCTTTTATTTTATATCTTATAAAGTTCGTTAGAAACTTAAAATTAATAAATATATATAGGGGAAAATAGGGTTGCCCTTTTAGCTCCCCCGCCTCATTTTCCCTACTTTTTTTATTTTTTTTTGAAAATTTCTTCCGTGAATATTCATCACTATATCTCTATATTATGTCATTCAAATTTCGTGCGAAACAGAGACTCAATTTTTAATGCGTCCTTCATCTAAACAGTCATTTTTTAACGGTCACCGGATTTTTTAAATCGACTCTATCTGGATGGAGGTCATAAGAGTCTCTGTTTCTCACGAAATTTGAATGACATAATATAGGGATACAATAATGACTTTACACGATTTTATTTTTCAAAAAAATAAAAAAATGAGGAAAATGAGGTGGGGGAGCTAAGTTAGCTATTCCTTAGGGCAGCCTCATTTTCCTCGTGTGTGTATATATATATATATGTTGTGGAATTTAACCTTTAGAAGAATGGTGTTAATTCTAAATGAAAACAAAGTTAAGATTAAAGATTTTCAGATTATATTTAGGAATATTTATCATTCTAACTCTGGAAGAATTGAATTAAATTTAAATGAGGATGTATCTAACCCAATTGTAACGTAGAAATAAGGTTATATATATAGAAGTCGCATGTGCAGATGTAATATCCTTACAATTGAATATTTAAAAAGGAAAGCACGAGAACTTGGAACAGAAGTTAAAGTAGTAGAAAAACATAATATGTTGCTACATAACAATGATGATACAAAATGATAATATGCAAAAGAAATCATAAAAATGTAAGGCAGAATTCACAATAGATTTGGTACTGTATAGAATTGTCTCCTTGTAGACGAAGTTTTTCCTTCTAAAATCTATTTAGTGCAACAGTCAGCTTCCCTCTTTAAGACTCATGTGTTGCTAATTGCAGCATGTGGTTATCACATTTTCGTTGCTTTATATTATATAAAGATTGTTTTTTATATAAAAATTGGTGACTCAGAGTATTAAATTAATTAGGAGAGATTAACCATTCGTAAAATAATCCAATATTCACATGTCAAATACCTGTATACACTTTTTAAATGTGATAATGATATAATAATAATTACCATCCATGCTAGACCTTTTTCATCCTTACTTGAGGATGCAAAAGGTCTCATCCGAAATTTAGTTAGTTGACCGACCAAGGTGGCAGGATGCTATCCATAGTTAATATTTTGAATAATAGAATACTCATACTAATAGTGACGTCCGGGAAGATTAAATATGCGTACTTGATTAGATTGTCAAATCCTAAAATAAGAAAAACGGTCCACAACAAACACGAACAAAGGCTTGGTTGAGAAGAAAAGAAGCCAAAGGATAGAGCACGTGGCAATGATGGGAGAGAAAACCCAGCTTTAGTTAGGTTATAAAATCATAGAATACTCATACAAATAATGACGTCGTGGAGGATTAAATATGCGTACTTGATTAGATTATCAAAACATAAAATAAGAAAAACCTCTGGGAAGATAAACAGAGAAAAGATGGGGTAAAGGTCGGCTATTACGCACGTCACTAAGAAACCGTGGTTTCTTTTCAACGGGAGAGAGAACAAAGCATGTAACCACGTGAGGAGAAAATAGGAAAAAGAAAGGAGAGGATGTCACAATACATGAAAGGAGGATATCTGCAATTTGATTCTAACCATTGCCGAGCAGGGAAACTATCCACGTGCCAACAACTGGGTGAAAAACCCAGCTTTAGGGTGGCATGAATGTAAGCGTGTGAAGTAAATCGGCTCCAGTACTTATCTAGGACATGTAAAAGATTAATTTCTGGTATTAATATGACGATTATATTGTGTGGTTTGAAATCATGACGGTTGTCCTAAAAAAGTTTGAGGAGATGAAAATTATAAGTACGTGATTAAAATGTGTTACATGCTTATAATATTCAAATTAATACCATATAAAGGATAGGAAGTTTGTATCAACGAAGTACGGGATTTGAACGTAGAGAAGTTCACGATTGAAAGCTTGAGTGAATTATCATGATTGTCCCAAAGAAATTAATACGAAAATAAAATATGAAGCAGCATATTAAATATTAAAAGGTACGGGATTACAATCCTTTTCGTTCAAACTTTATCTATCACATCTCTAAATTAAATCAATATGGATAAGTCTGCCACATATTGAATAAAAGAAGTACATGATAACAATTGCGACTCCATTAAAAAAATATGAAGATTATAATGGGCGACTACTATTAGAAGGGCTGGTTTTTAAGGTATTAAAAAGTACGGGATAAATGATAATAGCAAGTCTTTCTTTTTGTTAAGACTTTATACCGTATTGATTATAATCTTCATATTAAAAAGATATAAAGATTGCAATTCCCTATATATATGGCTTTAGTTCATAACAGGAAGAGGGAGCATATGAAGTATACCTTTATCAATAGAGTTGTGTAGAGTCTAATAGGTTCTCGATCATAGTCGGTTCTCATTTGATCAATGAACAAGAATCTCATTTGTTGAAGGCTCTTGAGAAAAAATTGCAAAGCAATAACTTGGCAATTCCCAGATCTCTATATGATAAGTCCTTCGTTTATACCCATCACATCTACTCGGAGAATGGTTTCAAATTTGTCCCAAGAATTTCAACATTGACTAAACCCAACTGTGAAGAAAGTCATCTAAAAGAGATATGCAAATGGTTGGGCGTGGATTTTTTTTATCTCATCTTTGACCGAAAGTGTCTCAATTCCTTACATATTGTCCCAGAGAAGTATGTGTGGTAATGACAAAGAATAGAAGATACCTACTAGAGTAATTACTTCTCGGTAGTCTGCATAGATTAACTATGACTTCTAAGTTAAAAATATGTCACTACTTTTGAGGATCTTTGGATTTCAAAATATAAGGATCCCTAGGTTATTAGACATACGTGGCTATATTGTGCATGTTTAATACGTGACTCTTAATAATTGACCTACACTTCACATGCATGATCAATGAAATCGGTGATGAGTCAAAAGGTTCACTTCAAGTCAATAGATGGTTTACATCATCATATGGATTGGCCTTATGTTTTCCAAGGATATGAGAATTTCATGATCACCCTAAAAAGCTTTAATTCTATTACTTGAAAAGCAACCATCTACTTAGTGTAAAAGTGTCTGAGTTATAGTATTGGTAGAAAGCGATTTTATACTTTCGCACAAATTAAGTATGTAATATGTGTAGCTGGTGAAGAGCGTGTAGAGTTCTTTAATTTTTACTTGGTTTGGTCCTAGGTTGAACACAACCAAGCGATGAAGTTTCCATGTACGACTTGAGTTAATTTCATTGTATTTAATGCAAGGTACAAACACAAGAGGTCAGTTGAATGCAATATGTATACACTTTTGGGGTTTTTATTTCTGAATTTTTTATGGGATTTATGATACATATTATATGTAGAATAAGATGGTATATAATATTTTTTTGTATTTTTTGGCATTTTTAATTTTTTAGGTTTTAATTTTGCAATTTTTTATTGTTTTTAATTATAAAAGAAAAGAAAAAATATGTTATTTACTTGTATTTATAATGTGATCAAAAGAGTAAGTTTTAGTTCTTATTTAGGGTGATAAAAATAATATAGTAAAAAAGGAAATAATTTAGTTTTTTGTTTTTTAGATTTTTTAATGATTTTGTGTTTTTTTGAAGTTAGGGATATAATTAAAATAAAAATAATAAAAATAAGGACATTGATAATGATTTTAAAGGCAAACAAGGTTCGCTTTGGATAATAGAAATAATGTCTTAGATGGACCTAATATTGATCTTTTTTGTTTTTTTAAATTTTATTTAGTGGGGATTTAACAACACTATTTTTTATGATTTCTAGATTTTATATTGATTTTTCTATGATTTTTGTAAGTTTTGAGGTGCTTTTATATTTTGGGTCAAAATTGATTTGATATAAAGTAGTGTAAATGCAACTATCCATTGAAATTGATTTTTTTTATTTTTTTATATAACAAACCATCATAATAGATCCTCGATAATTTTTGAAATGTAGATTATACTTAGGGATATCTACGATATTTATAATTTCCTGAAATATTGCAACATTATCCCTAAAAATTCATACAAAAAGTTATCCAATTATTTCCACAAGGCATAGATGTCAATAAATTTGACTGAGACCTATGCTAACATTTTTCTAGTAATGAATTACACATCATATCCAAAAACTAAAATTTAATCCGTAATCCACAATTTAATATTCAATTTTCACGTTCGGGAGTAATGTTTCATTCAAAAATTAATATCTAATTCACACATGTTACAAAAATATCGCATAATATCTCAAACTAAAAAATATTAAAAGATCTTTACAACAAAATCAATGAGAAGAACATGCGGTTCACAAAAATATTACGCATACAATCCATAGGTCTAATTGTAATTTCGTGGAATTAAAATAAACACAGTGGTCCCTAGAGGGACTTATCTAGAATAAGGACAAGACTTGGACCAAGAGTGCATATGGCATACATCGAGGATGACTCAATGTGATTCCCAGATCCTTCAGGGATCTCTTCACAAAATCCCACCCTATGCAACCATGATCACATTAAGGGTGCATGATCTACGATTTGAATGTGTGGTGAGATGTTGATTGTGTGGAATGAAAACCATCATGTGGCAAGGCTCCTCAATATCAATGTCATCATGATCGAACAACTAATGGTGGAGGGATTGAGAATTTTTTATGATTGATCTAACGATGATGGTGGAAGCTCCTCATATGGACTAGATTTGAGGGGGAGGTGTTGATCGAATGATATCTATAGCTACTCATCTCTCTCCTCTGTCTTCTTCGATATGCTTGATTGCTAGAAGGGGAAAGGTGCTCCTCGTAAGGAGGTTACTCTAGTGAAGCATAACAATTATGGGGACTTCTGCTAAAGATCTGCAAAGAAGTTGGGACTAGGGTATAAAAGGGCACGGTCGAAACAGTTAAGATGATGAGATCAATGCAGGGTTAGGATGTGGTAGGTGGTAGTGCTCCTTAGCGTGATTAGGGAGATAGGATCTTAAAGCTCTAGCCGCGAGTTCACCGAAGGTGAAGGATTGCAGAAGGTAGACTAAAGCGCAGGGATCATAAGAGATGGTGGAGATTTGGTTGGTCCGAGTTGGATACTAGCTCGAATGATGAACAAGAAAAGCAAACCAAGGAAAGAGGGAATATAGAAGAAGAAGAAGAGGAGGAGGAAGAAGAAGAAGACCAGCAAGGGGAGGAATAAAAACATGGAGCGATGAATATCATATTCATCAACATATATTGATTTTTAGCAGTCTATCATAACCTAATTAATTTAATAAACAAATAATTAAATCTAATTAATATTATATATCTTGTAGATAATTAATATTAATTATTGTAAATAAATAAAGTATCTAATTATTGCATTTACGTGTCTATTGTTCTCTTTATTTTCTGTGATTTCTATAAATTTAAAATTCCATAAAAACTAATGTAATATTGTAAATAATATATTGCATATTAATTTTTATTCAAAAATACAAAAAATAAACAAAATAATTAAAATATATATTTTAATAATCATAAAAACACTTATAAAAAATACTATGTATATATGATGTATTTTTGTTTTGGATTGTACATGAAAGTTGTAGATCTTAAAAAATTACACAACTTTCATATTGAACACTTTTTATTTTAACTTTACTTATTATTTTATTTTTATTTTATTTTATTTTTTATATTTCTTTAATTTCTGATTGGGCCAAGGGGTCTCTTTTTGGCTAGCCACATGGCCAGCCCTTTACTCTAGCCCGCCTTCAATCTCCATTATTTGATCATACAGTTCTCTGCTCTTCAATCCTGCTCCCATCTGGAACATCTGATCAAAAGATCATATATTCCATGTTTTCTAGATCACACCTATATTAGGGCCATTGGATCCCAAGATCCAAGGACCCCGCCTCATCTTCAACCTCTAGGCAATTATCAACCAGATCACGCAAACCTTCGTCAGAGTAACTTCTCCTATTTACCCTTGCTCCTCCACTTGTCATCTCCTCCTGATTCTGATACCCATCGCTAACTCTTTCGTCCCTCACCCACTCCAACTCCTCCATCTCCATCCTCCGCTCACATACGTCAACCACCAATAGTTGAAAACACCGCCCCAACCACTCGTTCCTTGAACAAAACCATGGTCGTGGACAACTTTTGACCCTATCCACCTTTACTCAAGTTCTCTCCGAGCCCTCTCCATGCTTCCAGTGACAGAGATAGTAAGAGAGATCGAGCGACGATCGAGGTCGGAGCTCTTGTGAGATCCACGATCATTAGCTGCGTCGCAACCCACCTTCTAGGAGCAGCTCGAGCTCTGCCACTTTTTATAACGTTGGGAGAAGACCAGAAGCTTACGAGATTCGATCCCAGGCTCTCTTATCATTCTTTAACATCTCCTTTATCTTCAACTATACTCGGTTATCTCCATTATGTGTTTCTTCTCTGATTTCTAAACACGGATACACTCTCAGCTTGATTTGATCACTCCTACACCATCATCGGGCATCCCCCCATCTTCACGCAAGCTTCCATTCATCTCTTCTCTTTGTCAGAATCTCCTCTGCCTTGATTCCTTCTTCACCTTGTTCAGGTAAAGAACCCATCTAGGGCTCTTCCTTCCAGTCACTCCAATAGCCCTTCATCCCATCCATTCCACTCCAGTCGACCTACAAATGCTTTGGCTATTGTCCTAACACATGCAGGTACTCAAGGGTCCATTCATTCCACTCCAGTCGACCCCCAAATGCTTCAACTATTGTCCTAACACATGTAGGTACTCAAGGGTCTCAATGGCCGCTTATTTTTAAGCTTCGTCGATCTCCTGCTCTGCCTTTGACGAGGTCGAGTTGTTCTGCTAATCCATCCATTGCCTAACCTTCTCAGATTCATCTCTGTCTTTGCGTGGATCCAACACCATTCCCCAACCTTCAACAACCTCAGAGGACAGAGGAGGAGCTTTGTAGTCTTTGTCAGAGTATAACCTTTGCGTAGTCGTTTGAGGAGGAGGGAAGAAAATACCTTTAGATCAAATCATCTTGGTTTGATCCTACGATCCACACCTTGGAGTTCTTGATCCTACAGCAAAGGGACCACATCACTCCACGTGCCCTGAACCGTTGGTCCAACCCGAGCTGTGATCCGCTGCAGAACTGTCACGTGCCCTTACACGTGTCGTTCGGGCTATGTGCAACAGAGCTCCGTTGGGTTCCCATATTTACATTTCTATGCACATGCACCTGGACATTTGCAGATAAGCCCCTTCAACTTCTTCTATTTACATTTTAGTCTATTTTTGGACTTGATTGTGATGCTTTGTTGAGTATTTATATATATATTTGCAATTTAGCCCATGCATTAGTTACTCATAACTTTTTCATACAATATCCAAATTTTTTAAAATTTTTCTCTTTGGATTGATATTTTCATGCTCTACATGATCATGTATACTATGTTTTTATTTGGCGTGTCATTGATCATCTATCAATAAAGCAAAGTCTTTGATTGTTTTGTATCTCAGTGAAGAGAGCGTGGTGTAAATTTATACATGAATAAGTCCAGGGTTGAATATAAGGACACAAGATATTAGGTTATCTAAGATAAGTTTAAATATCTAAGTTAAATGATCTAGTGTGATCTAGGTCAAAGTGAATGCATGCATGTTGTTTTTATATTTTTTAGATGCACTTAAAACATAATGCTACAAAATGAGTTACAATGCAATACTAAATAATACACACAATATCAAGAAATGTTTCTGAATTAAATATTAAATTATCTTAAATCGGTCCCATAAATTAAGTATGTGAATGATGCAAATGACTAGATGCTCAATTGATTGATTGATCAAGTTGATATTAAGGCATTTCAGTTCCTAAGCATAAATACCACTCTTCCTATTTAATCAAAGCTAAATTCAATTTGGAATCATATAAAACTCACTTAATATAAATTCATTATTCTTGTATAAATTTGCAATAACTAATTATTATTTATAGTGGTTCTCTATTGAGAATTCTCATATGCAAATCGAGACTTTAGGTTTTTTTATTTATTGTGGTGTATTGGGACCTATTTCACTATTTTGATTTAAGAGTGGGGCTCGACTTGAGTGGCTGAAGTTTAAGAACATGCACATGGCTCTTAGAGTTTACTTAGGTCCTATTTGTGCTCAAGTAACTTAGGCAACACCAAAAAGATTCATTCCAATAGATGCACTTTAGCATGTTTGAGTAGCTCAAATTTAAATCAATTCTTCACCGCTAATAGAACTGCTTAGGTAAGGATTTTTGTCGACTTGCATCTCATATTGCCAGATTTCTATATTATGTTGAGCATCCCACATGGAGAGTGCTGGGAGTCACTGTAAGTTTCTATAAAATGAGCATTTATCATAGATTCTTTGCTTGCATTCAGCTTTCTTGAATCCCTCTATTAAGTTTTTATAACTTAGGTTTAAAAAGAATGGGGACTGACGATTAGGCATATACTTATTGTTCTTAGAATAACAAATCATTGATAAGCAAGTCTGAAACTAAGCAGTTAATGCTAGTCGATCTAACTAACTTGGAATAAAATTGACCTTTTCTTACGAGAGAGTAATCCCCTCATTGCTCGCAGGTACTTACCTTCAGATAAAGTGGTTAAGGATGCATCCTTAAGTATATATCCCAAAACCCTAGACTTGCATCCTAAGTCTTCATTTTTGACTTTTGCGGATTTGGGAGATGCAAGTGCTCGCCTCATACTATAGTTGATGTTTTGGTTGTGTAAGTCTATTAGCTCCTTTAAGGATGTGATATAACCTAATAACCCACGAAAATCATCCATTTGTTTGAGAAATAATAGAAGCACCACTGGGTGCAAGGGAGACACTTTATGAATAATGTACTTCAAGATTGTTTTATCACCAATAAAATTGACAAAATATTGGCAGACTCTTGCGGCCTTCACGTGTGAAGTTAGTGAAAAAGGATTTTATATTGCATTTGTATTATGTGATTTCGTACATCACACATTTTATTTCCTTCTCATGAGATTTGTCTCTTGATTCATAATTGGGCTCATTAGATCCATTTGACATCGTAGATGGATATTTGGCGAGAAGTTTGTTCGGACTTTGTGAACCTCTCATTGAACTCCTCAAATATCATGTCTTCTGAGGTCCATGATACACCACTTCATGGACCTTCCTAGACTTGAATTGACCCTCTTCTTAACTTTAGGTTACTTCCTTCTTAGGGAATGGTCACACACTGACCAATCCCTTCCTTTCTTCTTTTCTCACCAAGGAAGACCTTCACCTTGGTGAGCTTGATTTTATTTCAACATCTTCTTGTAATCTCAACCCATTTTCTAATGAAGGTGACTTATAAGATTCAGTAGTGTCGATGCCTCCAAAGAAGCACCTAGAGAAGGAGGATCATGATGATCACTTACATGCTATTTTAGCCGGACTAGATGCAGCTAGGCGACAAAATGCTTTAGTAAGAGCACAACTGGGTTAGTTGAATGTGAGAGTGTACACACCAATGGAAGCAACATATAATCTGGGACTATATCAGAATTTGAATCGATTCAGTCCAGCCACATTAGATGTAGAGTATGAGCTGAAGCCTCATTTCCTTTCTATTGAAGATAATGGAAATGATATCGAGGAACCTTATGCATTATTAAGATACTTTGAGTTAGTTTGATATAAACTTAGGCATCCTAGGGTTATCCAAGACTACATTAGACTCAAAGATCTTCCTTTTACCTTGAGAGATAAGGAAGACTATTTGTCGAAGAACCTTGGGGTAGTTATAACTACCTATACTCAATTCATGGACCTTTTTCTAAAGAAGTTATACCCTCTGAGGAGGACAAATCAAATGCAGAATCACATAAAAAGCTTCAATCAACTAACTAATGAGAAATTATGTGATACTTGGGAGATGTTTAAGGAGTTACTGCAAAAGTATCCTTGCCATCGTATGGAGAACACTATCCTATTTCATGCTTTATTCAGTGGTCTCACCTTTGAGATGCATGGGTTAGTGATTGCTATTTGTGGAGGAAATTATATATCCAAGGGAGCAGATACTGTCTGGAAGGTATTCGAGCAAATGGTTGACAATAGCCGCTCACAGACCACTAGCAAGGCATACACATATACCCCTCTTGCATTTCTATGTAAGAAGAAGGGTAAACATGCTATAGTTGATCCTGTAGAGCACTTCATTCCTAGAATGGAAATCATAGTTGATAAGTTGACACTTATTGAGCGGATCGACAAAAGAATGAATGAATTGGAGAGCTTGTCCAAGCTTCCAAAACAGATAGAGGAGCTTACTGAGAAGGTGTCTAAGATGAAGAAACATGTTGTGTCTGCATCTTCTACCCTTGTATATAGTGTACACCATGTACAAAAGACGTAGATGTCAGGGCCTCAGTCTACATGGGTAGAGGACCACTCCTATACCCATCATTTTTAATAAGATCCATCAATAGAGATAGTTAGCGAAGAACCTCCTCAAGTGTGGGAGATGAATAGTGTATGGTATTCTAATGATCTTGCCAACAAACATGCATGAATGGGAGACAATAAAAAATACTAGCATCCTACGACTTCCTATAACATCAATTTCACCCCTACACTTCTACCGTCATAGCCATGCCATGAAGTCTATTTTTCCCAGCCACAATGGCAACAATAGATGCCTCAACAGAATTATTAGTCGGGTCATCAGATCTCACCATTTCAAAGCAACCTACAACAACAATCGAGGCCGGCAAGGCCAGTTTTCACGTTCTTCTTTCCAATAGGTCAACTTAAGTAGAACCTAAGTCATTCTTCTTCTTCATCAGTGATGAATATGCATTTCATCATTTTTATTCATTTATTTTAGCTTAAAATCCCTTATAAAACACATGTATATAATACTAACTCCATATTCTTACTAACTTGCTTCCGTGTGTAAATATTATACATATTTATTATTTTAACATAAAATAAAGAAATAAATAAAAGAAAAATAAAGAAAATAAAAAGAAAGAGAGAGAGAGAGAGACTGTATATATGTAATAGATACAGGCTGACCCGAACCCTCCGAAAATCCAAAAAATGTGTTGTAAATATTTTTCTGTGTATATTTGTATACTTACACTATTTTATTTGTACATAAATTGACCTCAAATTAAATAATTTTCAAAACAAAAGTTGTAAATAAAAATGCTTCCTAAATAATAAAAATACTTGAAAAATAAAATCATATACAAAATAAAAGTAACCACGTCCGGAAAGAGCCATAAAATGATAATTGAAAGATCAATTCCGGATCCGTACGAACTCAAATTGACCAAAACTCACTTCCATTGTATTCTAAATTAAATTATCTTTAAAATGGTTGTGGTTTCATAATTTTTGGAGTTACGGTTTGAAATACAATTTTCTGGGGTGGTTTGTGCAATTTTACCATTTATTTATATATTATATTTGTAAATATTATTTCTAATTATTTAAAATAAAAATTTAAAAATTTAAAAATTAAAGCAGAAAAGACTAATTTCCTTATTTAACAATGTATATAATTTACCAAATGTATATAGTATATGTATATAATCAATCCCCTTAAATAACCACACCAAAAAATTAAATAATTAACATTTACTATTTAATTTAATAAAGTGACGAAAGAAAATAAAAAAACTTTTTTATGTAAATAATTTTAACACTAATTTCTTTTCTTATCTCTATCTCATTTCAATTTTTTCCTTATCTTTTTCTCATTTTCCAAGTTTGAATTTCAAATTCTTTTCTTTTCGATTTATATGGCTCGTCTTCCCTCATTTCAATTTGATCAATATTTTGGTAAAAGGAGCCTATTCTCCAAGACCATCTTGTCGTAGAGAGGTGCCCAGCTTCCGAGCCGTCCGGTGACTGCGGGTCAGCCTTCGTCGAGGCCATTACAGCGTATCCGCTCCCATTTGGTGAGATCCAAATCTTTATTTTCTGTCTCTTAATTTAGATAATTTTAGGTTTAAATTATAGTTTTTAATTTCAACCATTTTTTAAGATTCGTAATCATAGTTAATCATTTTAATTGCTCATCATGAATTGATCCATTTCCGATCTGATTTTCCACCTTCACATCTCGATCTTTACACCTTCATGTTCTATCTCACATAATCTATCACCTCCGGCCACACATAGTGACCGGAGACACGGATCTCCCATCACAACCGCCGGATCCGTCTTCCATTCATTTAATCCCCATGTGATTGTTGGATCGAGCAGTCGTGCTCGAGTCGATTATCTTTTAATTTTATTGCAGGTTTACAGTAATTTCAAAAAAAAATTCAAAAAAAAATACAACTTCTGTCATAAAAAATTACACAAAAAATTAAAAAAGGGGACGGGCCACAACCACTCGCCTCCTCCTCAACCGCTGGCAGCCCGTCCTCCAATGCAGCCACCTGCGACTCACAATCAACCATCACCGCCGCCGCAAGAGCTCACCCATCTTCATCATCAACCGCCCAGCCTCCAGCTACGACCACCAGCCATCCTCACCATCGAGGCTACGTCATCTTCGACCTCTGCCATGCGACCTGCGAGCGTCATCGTCGACCTTCTCCATATCAGCTCTGCCGACCTGACCACAGGAGCACCGCTGCCCCCCGACTTCACTACCAACGCCGCAAGAATCTACCCGTCGCCATCACCATAGAACGAACTGCGCATCCCCTCTGCGCCACTACCCGCGAGTGCCACTACTAGCGAGCTCAGCCCGCAAGAACCGCCTGAAGCTCGCGAGAACTCAGTCGCCATCCTTCTTGTCCGCCGACGCTTGAAACCCTCCACCGAGCGCGAAGCCACAACTGCCATTCCTTGGAGAGGAAGGAGCAAGGGGTGGCAACCCATTCCCCCCTATTGGAGTGAACAAAAAGAGATGAAGTCCTAACATTGAAGAATAAAAAAATTGGGAAAATTGCAAAGACATCCCCTGATATTTTCAAAATTATGCAAAGCCCCCTACCTCCAGATTCAATCACGTGCTTTGCATGTTCACACTAGGTAAAGTGCAAATCTTTTCCTACGTTAATTTCCTATTATCTTTTTATGTAGAAACTATAAGTTGTTGCAAATCAACCCCCGTCATTTAGATTTTTATTTCTTGTCTATTCTTATCAAAATAAATGTTTTTATTGCTATGAAAATTAACAAAAAAATTGTTTAGACACCTGATGTGTGCCTGATCATAGAATAACTTTTCCATTGTATTTTATTCCCATTTAATATTATTAAAAATAACATTGCATTTTTCCTTGTTTGATCTGTGAAAATTCATAAAAATTCACTTATTACGTCAAAAATTCTAAAAAAAAATAGATTAGTTTTCTTTTGGTGTGTTTTAATTTCTGTCCAATTTTCATGCATTAATTATTTTTAAAATCCAAAAATTCAAAATATTCAAAATACTAAAAAATCATATACAATTGTAGAAAAATAAAAAAAATGTGATTTGAATTCCTGTTTGTAGATAAATTTCTCTCATTTTTAAGAAAAATAATTTCTGCAAATTTTTATTTCATTTCTATTTTTATTATGAAATAATCTTATTTGCTCATTGTTTGCATTTTCTCTTGTTATTATTCATTTTAAAAATAAAAAATATATAAAAATCTCTGAAAAATTACAAAATTGTAAAAATTCATCAAAATTAAAAAAATTATTTGGACACTTTTAGCATTTTTGTTATATTTGAAAAACCCAAAAAGAAAAAATTGCATTTCTCTTGTGCATGAATTTATTTTGAAAATCATATTTCTGAGAATTTAAAAAATTACAATATTAAAATCATAAAAATTTGAAAAATCAGAAAATAAAAAATTAGAAATAGAAAATTTAAAAAAATAAGAAGATAAAAATTCCCAAAAACCAAGGTAGTTTACATTTGAGATTTCTTTTCCTTTAAATTGATTTTCTTTCGATTATTTGAGTAAACCTCGAGAATTGTAGCCTCCCCAAGTTTGACCCTGTTATCTATACATGTAAATCAAATAACAAAATTCTTGTGCTACATTTCTTTTGTATATAATTTAGCTTGAGAAAAAAATAAATAATTTTTTGTTGATGCTTGATTGGGTTGCGACGACTTGTGAATAATTCATCTAATTAAAACCTGAGAAATAACAAAATGGCGCCGTTGTCGAGGAAGTACGACGAGGGTAGTTAGGTTTCTCTTTTGACCTGCTATTCTTGGTTGTACATATTTGTTTATATTTTTCCACATTAATTTCATTGTTTATATTCACTGTATTTATTCCATTTTTTTCTAATATCTGATATTTGTGTTTCTTACACATTCTCTCTTTTCTTTTTCTTACGAGGGTCCGCGGAGTGAAGGAAGCGATCCTAGGAAAGCTGAAGCACCCAAGCAAAGCAGAGGCAGCTTGATTCTTCACCGAGCCGCATGAGAGCGTGAGAGGAGGAGAAGAATATTTGAAGGAGAAAAATATTTTAGACCTGTTTTATTTATTTCTAGCACTTGAACTGTTGTAAACATACATTCATTTGTTGCAGGGTCTACTTTGCCAAGTGTTGGTGCACTTGGGAGACCTCACCGGTTTTGTCTTCATCGCCTTATTTTTCTTTATTCCACATGGATTTCGTGAGCTACCTATTAATTTATTTAATTAATTTACTTGAACCAGGTAATTAATTAAGTCCAAATACCCTAAACTAGAATTTCTAAACCTATAGAATAGAGCGCAATTGGACTTAGTCAAATTTAATTGGTTCTTGCCTGTTAATAGAAGCTGTTGTTAAGATGGTTCTCGCTTGCAATTGCATATAGTTTAGTTTTATTTTTATGTGCGGATCATATTGCATGTAGAGTGCTGGAGTCAGGTGCACACCTCTATCTCTAGCATTTGCATTTCATATTTTCTCGTGCATCGGCTTTTTCATTTTCCCCCTCTATTTTGTGGATATATGAATAAAAGGAAATCGAATTCGTTAGACGTGTTTGTCCAAAAATATCAAAAAAAGTGAAAATCGATAATTGAAAAATGGGAATGCTAATATCACTTGGACTATTAAAATTAAACGTAATTGATTCACATCATTATTTTGGGAAAGCAACCCGCTCATTGTATTCGTTTTAAGCTGCTCGCGTGCATACTAAGGTTAGTACCCCAATCCCATAAGCCAACCTAAGTGTTTGTACAACTTGTGTTTGATCACTGACGAGTCTCTAAATACGTGTTTTAATTCAGGCACGTTGTAGTACGTGTACTTAGCGATTCGGTCAGAATCGAGAGAAAATCTCCGTGAAGAGTGTCTCGGCTTAATTTATATCCCGAGCAAGTCTGGGGTCGAACACAGGGAGGCAAAGGAACAACTTGGGGTTAATTTGAAAACTTAGGTCTAGATTTCCAATACGTATTTTTTTAGAATTTTTTAATGCAAAATGAAATGCAAATGCAAATGCGGCTGAATTAATACACTAAGAAAACATGCAACAAGGCCAAATTAATTTTAATATCAAATCAGTTCAATTCAGCCAAATTATATTTTCCCTAAAATCCTAATCTAGAGATGAATACAAAACATATTTTTTTAGAATTTTATGGGTTAAAATGCAACAACTAAAAATACACACTTTTTATGGGTATTTTCGTAGTTTTTCGCATAAACAGAATCCAAAAATTATGAAAATCTTACTGGAATGAAAACATGATGAAAGAAAGCTACAGTAATAGTTTTGTAATTTTTTGACAAACTATGAATTTTTTATGGATTTTTTAGTAAAAATAGAGCGACGGTGAGTAAATAATTCTTAATAAATCTATGTTTTCAAATTAGGCAGAGAGAAAATATCTCATAAAGGTAGTTTCATATGGAATCTAGGAGACTTGAAATTTTATAAAAAAAGTGTGTGAATTTAATTAAAAATCAAATAGTCAGATCAATCTATAATTTATTTTAGGCACAATACAAATCCACTTTGGATGAAATTTGGATACTAATTAGAGCATATGTTAAGGCATCATTCCTGATTTTTTAAGAATTTTTAAATCATTTATGTGTCAGATATTAATTTTAGAGCAAAGAATGAGTAAAATATGAAGAGTTTCAGTTAGACAATTTTAATTAATTACCCAAAGACCATAAAAATATAAAAAAATAATCACATGACAGAGGATAAGTTGTTCAACATAATGACATTTTTTATTGAGTAAAATAATGCAAAATAGAGGTCCAAATTAAAAGTCAAACACAGGTGTATCCATGCAAAACAGAAATGAGCTTAAACAATACAAACTATGTACAAGGGCTTGGTTGTAATTACAGAAACTTTGCGAGAAATGTATGTAATTTTTACAATAAAATAATAAAAAAGAGGTGGACCTTTCTTCTTCCTTCTTCGTTGGACGTAGAGAGGGCTTGGTTGTAATTACAGAGCCTTTTTTTGAAATTTTGCTACGATGGAGACGATCGCCTATGATGTGTTCACGAGAGCACGGTCTTCGCTCGAATCGTCGGTGCGCGATGAGCTCGAGCAGTGCGCGGTTGCGGCTGCGATGTTGGCCAAAAAGCCAACGGATCTCACCGGAGAGAGGGCTGTCGTCGCTCGACCGTGGTTGCGTCGCTGTCACCGATTCAACTCTGGGAACTAGGCTCTCCTTACATAAAGATGGATCAAAGGAAAAAATGAGGAGAATGAGATGTATATAAAGAGGAAAAAATGGGAGGTTATTAAAGTGGTGGAGTTGAATGGGAGGTTGTATTATTAATGGAGTTGAATGGGAAGTTAGAAAAAATGGTGGAATAATGGAGTTGAATTGGTAGTTATTGTAGAGAATGGAAATTAAATAATAAATAAATATATAAATAAAGTAGGCTACTTTAAATACAACAAAAATATAAAGAAAGAAAAATAGTGGTGAATTTACAAAGGAATACATACAACATGTACATATTTTTTATTTGCTTTTCTAATATGTATTTTTTTATCTTTTTAATAAGAGATATTTACACCATAAAAATACAATAAAATACTCTAATCAACATACAACACAACGATAATTTTTTTTGTATTTTTAGTAATTAGGAAAGATAAAATAAAAAAAGAAAGAATGAATATATACAAAATATACAATGTACATCTAGGTCCCAAAATCCAACTTTTGCAAATAAGCTCCGATTTTAATGAAACCACTTCCGTTGGATAGATAATTTTCTCACTTGAACTTCAAAAGTGTGTTTGGTGAATTCGGAGTTCATACGGAGCGGGAATTTAGCTTGGAAGTTGGTCTTTACGCTTTTCTCTTTAGGATCTAGGAGCATTTATTTGAGGTGAAATTTGTTTTATATTTTTGTATTTTTATATACATTTTTATAAACAAGTTAGAGAAAGAATTAGCCAAAAAGGAGTTGAAATGAAGTTATTAAAAATACATGAAGTTTTAGTCTATTTACAGGTGGAAAACTCCTTTAATTTTGTGGCTTTTTATTGCTAATTTATTTTGTACAATCTAATATACAATATTTAGTGTGTTTTATTTACAAGAGTTATTTTGTTAATTTATTGATTTTATAAACATTTATTAGGGAATTTACTCGTGGATTTTGCTAAGATCAAGATATTGAGATGATGAATCGTGGATTCATCAATCACCTAACTCTAAAATTGACAAGACAATTGACCGAACTTTCATGGTCTTCACATTGCATTGAGTTGGTGAATTGGGGGTTTGCACTGTGTTTGCTTGTGCTTGATGTTGAGTTAGCTACGATCTTTTCTCTCCAGATCATTATAAATCTCTCTAAAAAGTCATCAAAAATAAAAAAATCATCATCAATCATGTTTTCCCTCCCTCCCACCCTTAACTTTGAGGGTCAAGTGTTGTCCAATATTTCCCAAGCTCAGATCCCTTCACATTGGCAGGTCAATGATCTCTTTGATCTTGACCAAGAATTTTTTGAGCCTAATATTCCTGCTCTGTTGGACGGTTTTTCTTTTACTTCGAGAGAGAACCCATTATTTGAATATAATCATTCGTTCTCACCCTCGAATTATCATGATTTCTCACATCTCCCCGAGGGTTATCTGTGAGCGGTGTGTACTCTATATTCGGTTCCAATCCCTGGTTGTGCATCCAATTTGTCGGATCACAAGATCGAGTCTTCTGATTATTCTGAGTGTTCTAATTCTTTCGATACTTCTTATCTTTATGTGCTTGATCTTTCTTCTCTCCTTAATGACCCTCGCAAGGATGAGCCGACCTTTGAGATATTCGATGATTTACCTAAACTCTCTTCATTACATGCATCAGATATCTACTTTCTTATTGAGTCTCCTGATCGTGACCTTTCATACATTTTCGAGATGGTGATTGATGTGGAGGATTCCATGACTTATCCTTCTTTCTCCACGTTCCATTTTTCAGCTCCAGACATTCACTCCATTCTGACCATGAGCTGAAGATTTCTTTTGTGCTACCGATGCCTGATTTTATCTACACATCTATTTACCCGGTAGCAGACACCCGCCTGATTGCCTATCTGGGTGTCATCGTTTTCACTGTTGACCACGTTGTTGTTCTCACACCAAAACAACAACGACAGTACGATATTCGCATTATAGATGTCATCCTGAACCTTGATACTTCGTTGTCCTAGCCTTTGCACCCAGCTAGGGGCATAAACTCTAGCGCTTGTTGAGAGGCACCTCAACAATGTCTACCTTATATATATATATGTGTGTGTGTTTCGTTTTGATTTGCTCCTTCCTTCTTCCATTTATCATTCACCTCTTCTCTGTATCTGTGCGCTATACTTAGGATGTACTTTATCCTAAGTATAGGGGGGCGAATGATTTGTGTTGTTCATATTCATCATGTTCATCACTCTTGTTGTTGCCTATACTTAGGGATACTCTACCCTAAGTATAGGGGATGATGTTGTCCATATCCTCTCTTTTGTGTTTTTATTCCTATTGATTGTCCCCTAACTTGTTGATATTGTATACTTAGGGCTATTCTACCCTACGTATAGGGGGGAAAGTCGAGCCGTTGAATCCTTACAATCTCTTCATCGGTTTTTCCCTTTTTTATAGTCTTCTATGCTTAGGATTACTTGATCTAAGTATAGGGGGTTCACCGAATTCTATTCTTTTCATATTTTCTTTGAGTGATTGTAGTATAGGAGTCTTTTCACTTTTCTATACTGAGCACAAGTATGTCTTCCTTTGCCGTTCTTTGATCACTATGAGGACGCAGTTCGAGCTAGATATATGGGGTGTCGTATATATTATATATATACTTTAGACATAACTTGTAATTTTAATATGATTTTTTGGGGGTATGTATATAAATTCGTAAAATCCACATGTGTATATAGATTTTAATGACTTTTTTATTAAAAAAACAAACAAACAAAAAACAAAAAATAATAAAATAACAATAATAAAAAAACAACAAACCAAAAAAAGCAAAAAAGATAAAACAAAAAAACCAAAAAACCAAAAAAATAAAAAAATCCTTGTATATACTTGTATATATTTTACTAACCCTATTTCCTTTTAAAAATCCCCAAAAGTACAAAACCAAAAAATCTCTTTTTATATGTGCATCATTTTTTTCCTTCTTTCCAAAAATCCACAAAAAGTATAAAATTTAAAAAATGCTTTCTTTTTGCATTGTACATATTTTCTTGCATTTGCATGTGTATTTTTCAGGATAATATTCACATTTAAACTAAATCTGGAATAAAGTTGAAGAATGAAGCTTAGTTGGGCCTTAATCCACTTAATTTCAGAGGAACCTTATAAGAACTAGAGTTAATACCTTTCGGATCCTAGTGACTTAATTCTTTGAGTCCATAAGACTATGTTCATATGTCGTCTTGATTAGTCTAAGTAGAATATTTAACAACATATGCTTGATTCTTTCAAACTGTGGCTTATCTTGGACAAGCACTCTACACGCAGCTCTTCATGGAGGCAGTAGTGAGGAGGCAGAATCTTTTGGCTTGGAGTAGTATACGAGGGTAGTACATCTAGGTAGAACCTCTCGTCTTCCTCTAGGGAGGGTTGTGCATCTCAACATGATCTAGTAGCATTGAGGTCTAAAAATAGGATGTTGTGGGGTTGTAATAATGCTTCAAAAGAGGGATAGTCTACTAGCTCAAGAGGAAAAACTCCTTATGTACATGTTGCACCTCGTATATATTTTTTTAAAAAAAGAGAGAAAATGTAGAATCTCTAAAAGTGGATAGGCCTGATTGAAATGTAAAATGTCTATCGAAGTGTATATACAATGATAAATAAATAAATAAATATATATATATATATATATAATAAGAGCTTCAAAGTCAAATTTTTGCACTGGTCATGCATCTAAGGATAGGTAGCTACACTGGTTACCATCCATTCTTTTCTCCATCTCCTCTTCTTGAGCTGGTTGTACTTGAACTTAGAAGGGAATATCCCCGCTCCTCGAGGAAAGAGTTGCTAGACCGGGGGACTAGAGTTACCTTATTGAGGGAGGTTGTTTCTTTGCTACTTTTGAGATGGAGAGATATATTTTATTTACACCGTACAAGTAAAGATTCATAGTCATAAGAATTTGTGTATGTAGACTTGTTCTGACCTGACTGTTGAGGAGACCTGAATAGTAGTCTTGTGGAACTTGAAGTCTGTTAGGTTTTAAACCCATTTCCCATTAAGGTTCCGCCACACTAATAATCCAAAGGTCCGACAGAGCTCCATACTACAATTTTATGAAGATAAGTTTATTACTCAATATTGTCCTAATTTCTTTATTTTCCTTTGTTTTTCTTTTATTCACTTATTCTTTCAAATAAGTTTTTGCTAAGTGACTAGCAAAGGTAAAGCATAGGGGGATGACGAATATGCATTTCATCATCTTTATTCATTTATTTTTAGCTTAAAATCCCTTATAAAACACATATATAATACTAATTCCATATTCTTACTAACTTGCATCTGTATGTAAATATTGTACATATATTATTATTTTAACCTAAAATAAATAAATAAATAAAAGAAAATTAAAGAAAATAAGAAAAAGAGAGAGACTGCATATATGTAATAGATACATGCTAACCTGAACCCCAAGAGAAGGTCAAGACTTGACCTGATCGACCAGGAATAAAGTAGGGGGAGATAGGGTCCTTAATCTAAAAATCCAAAAAAATGTGTTGTAAATATTTTTCTATGTATATTTGTATACTTACACTATTTTATTTGTATACAAATTTACCTCAAATTAAATAACTTTCAAAACAAAAGTTGTAAATAAAAATATTTCCTAAATAATAAAAATGTTTGCAAAATAAAACCATGTACAAAATAAAAGTAACCACATCTGAAAAGAGCCATAAAGCGATAATTGAAAGACCAATTCCGGCTCCATATGAACTCAAATTTACCCAAACCCACTTCCATTCTTTTCTAAATTAAATTATCTTTAAAATAGTTTTGGTTTCATAGTTTTTGAAGTTACGGTTTGAAAGACGATTTTCTGGGATGGTTTGTGCAATTTTACCATTTATTTGTACATATTGTATTAAATATTTTTACTAAATATTAAAATAAAAAAAATAAAAAATTAAAACATAAAAACTAATTTCCTTATTTAACTATGCATATAATGTGCCATATGTATATAGTATATGTATATAATCAATTCCCTTAAATAACCACGCCAAAAAATCAAATAACTAACATTTACTATTTAATTTAAAAAAGACGCAAATAAATAAAAATTTTTTTATGTAAATGATTTTAACACTAATTTCCTTTCTTATCTCTATCTCATTTCAAATTTTTTCCTTATCTTTATCTCATTTCAAATTTTGAATTTCAATTTCTTTTCTTTTCTATTTATATGGATCCTCCTCCCTCATTTCAATTTGATCAATCGTTTGGTGAGAGGAGCCTATTCTCCAAGAGCCATCTTGTCGTAGAGAGGTGCCCAGCTTCCGAGCCGTCCGGTGACAGCGAGTCGGCCTTCGTCGAGCCCATTACAACATATCCACTCTCATTTGGTGAGATCCAAATCTTTATTTTCTGTCTCTTAATTTAGATAATTTTAGGTTTAACTTATAGTTTTTAATTTCAGTCATTTTTTTAAGATTCGTAATCGTAGTTAATCATTTTAATTGCTCATCATGAATTGATCCATTTCTGATCTGATTTTCCACCTTCACATCTCGATCTCTACACCTTCACGTTCTATCTCACATTTATCACCTCCGGCCATGCACAGTGACCGGCGACATGGATCTCCCATCACAACTACCAGATCCGTCTTCCATACTTTAATCCCCGTGTGATTGTTGGATCGAGCCGTCGTGCTCGAGTCAGTTATCTTTTGATTTTATTGGAGGTATATAGGAATTTCAAAAAAATTCAAAAAATACATCTTCTGTCAAAAGAAATTACACAAAAAATTTAAAAAGGGGGGACGGGCCACAGCCACTCGCCTCCTCCTCAGCCGCGGGCAGCCCGTCCTCCATCGAAGCAACCTGTGACTCGCCATCAACCATCACTACCACCGCAGGAGCTCACCCATATTCATCACTGACCACCCAACCTCCAGCTAAGGCCGCCAGCCATCCTTGCTGTCGAGGCTGCGTCATCTCCGACCTCTATCGTGCGACCCACGAGTATCACCGCCGACCTTCTCCACCTCAGCTCCGCCTACCTGACCACAGGAGCTCTACCGCCCCCTACTTTGGCACCAACACCGCAGGAATCCACCCGTCGTCTCCACCGTAGAACCAACCACACAACCCCTTTGTGTTGCTACCCACGAGCGTTGCCACCAGCGAGCTCAGCCCGCAAGAACCACCTGAAGCCCGTGAGAACTCAGCCACCATCCTTCTTGTTTGTTGATTCTTGAAACCCTTTACCGAGCGTGAAGCCGTAACCGACGTTCCTTGGAGAGGAAGGAGTAAGGGGCGGCATCCCTTTCCCTCCTCTTGGCGTGAAAAAAAGAGACAAAGCCCTACCATTGAACAATAAAAAATTTTGGGCAAATTACGAAGACGCCCCCAACATTTTCAAAATTACGCAAAGCCCCCTACCTCCAGATTCGGTCACGTTCTTTGCACGCGCACACTAGGTAAATTGGAAATCTTTTCATGCGTTAATTTCCTTTTATCTTTTTATGCAGAAATTATAATTAGTCGCAAATCAACCCCTGTTATTCAGACTTTTGTTTCTTGCCTTTTCTTATCAAATAAAGGTTTTTATTGCTCTGAAAATTCACACAAAAATTTGTGTAGACTCCTGCTATGTGGCTGATCATAGAATAACTTTTCCATTGTATTTTATTTCCATGTAATATTATTAAAAAATAAAAAACATTGCATTTTTCCTTGTTTGATCTTTGAAAATTCATAAAAATTCACTTATTACGTCAAAAATTCTAAAAAAATAGATTAGTTTTCTTCTGGTTTGTTTTAATTTCTATACAATTTTTACGCATTAATTACTTTTAAAACTCAATAAAATTACAAAATACTAAAAATTTAAAAAATCATATAAATTTGTAGAAAAATAAAAAAATGCGATTTGAGTTCTTTTTTGTAGAAATTCCTCTAGTTTTTAAGAAAAATAATTTTTGCAATTTTTGATTTCATTTCATATTTTTAAATTACGAAATAATCATGTTTTCTCACTGTTTGCATTTTCTCTTATTTTTATTCATTTAAAAAATAATAAAAAATCTAAAAATCTCTGAAAAATTACAAAACAGTAAAAATTCATCAAAAATAAAAAAGTATTTTGATATTTTTGAGCATTTTTTGTTATATTTTGAAAACCCAAAAAGAAAAAATTGCATTTCTTCTATGCATGAATTTGTTTTGAAAATCAAGTTTTTGAAAATTTAAAAATTGCAACATGAAAATCATTAAAAATTCGAAAAATTAGAAATAAAAAAATTAGAAATAAGAAATTTAAAAAATTAAAATGATCAAATCTCACAAAAACCATGTTAGTTTACATCTGAGATTCCTTCTTCTTTTAATTGATTTTCTTCCGATTATTTGAATAACCCTCGGAAATTGTAGCCTCGCTTAGTTCGATCTTATTAGCTATACGGATAAATTAAATAGCAAAATTCTCGTGCTACATTTATTTTGCAATTAATTCAACTTGAGAAAAAAAATAAATAATTTTTTTTGTTGATGCATAATTGGGTTGCCACGACTTGTGAATACTTTATCTAATTAAAACCTGAGAAAAACATGTTAACAATCAACTCCGTCATACTTTTAGGAGTAGATTCTTGATGAGATCCATGCTTATAGGAATGATATTCAAGACATGAGGGTTCACCTTAACCGGATCTGCAGATGACAAGATGAGAGATATGCACCACTTACCTCCATTCTCATCCAAGTTCCGGCTAATCCCAATAGCCTGAACAGGAGTCAGCAGATGTCACTCAGGAGCGGAATGATTGTGATCATACCTGATAGGGCACAAGACATGGAGGAGCATGTATTTGAGGCTCCATCTGAGGAGACTTTATAGGATGAGGAGGAGGAGCATCGTCAGACATAGCATCAGCACCTTCACCAGCAGAAGATGAGGTGATCGCCAAGAAGAGGAAGGATGAAGAGCACTCAGGCACAACCATCGAGAGATTTAGAGTCTACAAAGGACTTTTCCTCTTCAGTTGAGGAGAATGTACCAACAACAAACATTCCCCCCGTTGTAGTAGATAATTTCAATTCCAAGTATGTAAAAGATTTAGTTTGTATAAAGAAATCATTTTCTAGAAATGACAAATTGCACGTTTCTATTTACAATTCTAACTCTTCTACTTCTTCTCATGATTCAATACCTTTCCCCCGTATTCTTACAATAGGAAAGAGAAACATCAAAAAGATCCAGAAAGATGACCCTGATAGGGTATGGTTTTGTCATGAAAACATCATTCTTAAGGTGTCATTCGACAAGCATGTGGCCAACTGTCATGTATTTTAAAATACCTTATGGTGATATGCACACCTACTAAGGTAAGTAGGAAGAAACCAAACAATCAATAAAGATACATGCCTTAACAGTTACCACTACATATTGTATAAAGACCATCATCATTCTTGAATGAAGAGAGATATGGGTGCACATCATGTGGTGAGTCATATCGATGACATTGCACTTGCACATACTCTCCTAGATAATCCACTAATCTCTTACCTCTAGCATTGTACAACATGTTGAACTTAGGGCCTCTCGGAAATTCAAGGTCTTTACTTCAGTTTGTATATACTACCAAGATGGTTAAGGGAGAGGTTAGGAATGATATTATTTCCATCACAAGACATGAGTATATGGTGGACTTTATAATACTTGTCATGGAGATCCCCAATCATTGGATATAATTCCATATCATTTTAGGATAGCCTTTCCCGAGGACTGTTGGCGCTTCATTTAACTATCATAATGGGATGATGAAGTTCTACTCTTCAGGCAGAGATGGGGAACCAGAGATGCATCAATCTAGATACCAGAGACCTTATTCAAAATCCATCACATATTATTCTTCTTCTGAGACAAAGTGCAGAGTGGTAGACATAGTTGGGCCATGGAGACAGATCCCAACAGTACTCTATGATACCCACTCATCCGGTGAGTATAGTGTATACAAAGTAGTTTTCTAGATGTTGCATAGTTTCTTGATAGAAGCATCCCCTACTCCTTTGATGAAATAGAAGTCTTTCTTGACTTGTCAGTTCCTTCTCCCACAGAACAATCAAAGGTTAAGGGCGTTGAGTCGGATATGACTTTGGCTGGTCTACCAAGGGTCTTTGGCAATCCAACTCAAGACACGTTATAGTTTGCAGCCATCACAACACAGACAGAACCACCTTCATGCTGCACGGAACTAGATTCAGATATGGTTAAGCCATACTTGTTAGTTGATTCATCATTATCTGAGATTAACTCATTATCTCCAACTCTTAAGTATGCCTTTCTTGTGGGACATGAGAAGGGATATCATGTTATTATTATCTCTTAGTTGAATGAAGAATAAGAGTCTATGTTGCTTATAGTTTTAGAAAAGAACCACAGAGTAATAAGCTAGAGAGTGTAGGATCTCGTTGAGACTAACCAACTCTATTCACACAACACTATATAGAGGACAATGTTAGACCTTCCCGTGAATTTCAAAAGAGATTGAATCCAAATCTAAAGGACGTTGTAAGAAAGAAATTGAGAAATGGTGTGGAGCCATGTTCATTTATCCCATCTCAAACTCTAAATGGGTGGCCCCTTTGCATGTGGTTCCAAAGAAGTCAGGAGTTCATATGGTCACCAATGAGGAGGGAGAGGAGACTACGAGATGAGTACCTGCATTGTGGCATGTTTATGTGATAGAATGCTAATTGACAATGATAATTATTACTCGTTGTAAATGGCCAATTCACAAATCGATGAACCGGGTGATAAAGTTTCTATGAAGAGTGGCTCAGCTTAATTTATATCATGGATAAGTCCAGGGTCGAACACACGAAAATGAACAATTAATTAATTTAATCTAGGTATTAAATACTTAATTGAGTGATTATTTAGTGATCTAGATCAAGCGGATGCAAACAAGATAAAATACATGATTTTTAACAACAATTTCATGCAAATATATTAAAATGACAATAAAGATATACAAACAATAGAAAATACATAAAGACACACCAATGCTCCTATTGATTAATTAAACAACTTGAACAATTGATGAAAATTCAATGCTATGGATAATTAAAACATTAAATTTTAATTGATCAACAAGGTCAATGAATCATTCTTTTATACTTCAGATTTTATTAATATCAAAACAAATTCCTTAAATCTGAATCTAATCATGAAATCAATGAAGCAATAATTAATTTAAAATCCTAATTAAATTTAGAATGAAGTATTGAAAAATAGGGGTTTAATGGAGCAACAAATACAATTGAAGATCAATTTTAAACTTAGTATTAAAGTTGAAAAGAAAATTTAGTCTCTGATTTTTAATGCATGATATACAGATCAAATCAGGAATCTAATGGCAATATATCAAAGAGCATAAAATTCTCTTTCCAACAAGACCAAAAGCACTGAAGTTGGATAAATAGATTAAAAGTTATTCTAGTACAATACAGGGCGTAAATGTAAAGAAAACTATAATTAAAATATTCTTACAAATAGGTCTTTGGAGGACTGGAATGCAATTACCTAAAGCTGCTAGGGCTAAAATATAAAATACACAATGTAGAAGGGCTTATATGTCATTTCCAGAACTTGATGGTGTATACTTGCAAAAAGACCTCATGCATGTGCCTTGAGCACATGATACCAGGCTCGGTTGGTGGTCGGGGTGCGTGGCACGCTCCTAAGGCTCGTCGTTGGTTACGACACTCTGAAGCTGCGGCTTGAAGTAGTGGTTCGGTGAGGCGATGTGGCCGCATCTGGACCGCAGGATGGAAATGATCGAGTGGTGGTTGCTTCTCTAGTTCCTCCCCTCTTCTTGCGACGTTAGATGGGCGGGGCTCCTGCGAACCTCGAAAAGGATTTACGTACTCCTCCTGCTCAATTGAATCTCCAGTAAGCACCGCCTTAACCTGGTGGAGACTATGTAAGGAAAATCTGAAGGGTACACCCTCTACAAGGTCCTGGCGATGGAGGTTCTTCATCAATGAAGGTCGATCGGAGATATGTCTGCCTCTCTAATCAATGAATCTTAATATGTGCCTGAAGGGTTAGTGGCTAAAGCCAAGCGACAATATGGGGTTGAGGGATGAAATGGATGCTCATCGGGGTGAAGGATCAGAGATGGAGTTGGGTTCTTCTTCCTTGTAGGAAGATGAAAGGGGAGAGATGGATCCAATCATGGAGAAGCAGAAGGATCAGAAGATGATATGTGTGTGATTTGGTGATATATGACGAAGATATGCATGTGTTCAAATAGGATAAAAACTTGGGAATACATATTAAATTAAATAGAGAGAACATGATGAAGTACAGATGGAAAATATTACTTGGAGAGGGAATAGATGAGATGATGAATCTTGGCTGGAATACAAAGCATGAAGCTTTGAGGGTCTTCATTTAACCACTTGGGTAGAGTGGAAGCTCAATCAACCATTGATGGTGATTGAAACACGACACAAAATTGTCGAGGATCTCATTAGAGGATATCTACTTCTTCGCTATCCTCTCCTCGTCCTCACTGTCACTGAGAGGACGTTATGGCTCAAAGGTTACTCGCACGAAGGGTGGATAACCGTCGCAATGGGTAGTGAAGGGAGTTTTGAAATGGAGAGATGGAGGTTGCCAGGTGGTTGGCGCAACCGAGGCGGTGGTTTCAATCAATGCCAGTTAACAATGGAGATAAGGTTAAAGGTAGAGAAGGGGTTAGGATGAACGAGGGAGTTAGAGGAAGATGATGGGGGTGGAAGTTGGTAGGAGAATTACTTAAAGTGGTTGGAGAAATAGGTTGAAGTTGGGCACTACGCGAACAAACGTGTCTCTTGGAGAAGAGGCATGGAGGTTGAAGACAATCTTTCGACCATAGGATGAAGATCTGAGGGTGCAAGATGAGGTGCTAGCGAGCGGACTTGATCCTTTGGATCAAAGGTCAAATGACTAGATTATAAGGCTCTCCAAATTGAATCAGCACCATCTGATCAATATGATCAGACAGTTGGTAATTTAGGTGCTAAATAATAAACAGCAAGCTGGAGTAGCTGAAGATAATTGGGCCACATGGTCCAATTAGAAACCAGAGAAATAGAAAAATCAATGTAAAATAAGAAATAAATCATTAGAAAAAGAATTTAAAAAATGTTAAAGATGAAATTTGTATATCTCGATGAGATCTACAACTTTCATGTAGAACACAAGGAGAAAATGCATCATATATACATACTAGTACTTTTGTACGTAATTTTAAAGTATTAAAATTGCTTGTTTTATTTTCTTTTATTTTTTTGTATTTTTGAAGTATATTTAATGTTAGATTAATTATGTACAATATTAAATTAAATTTTATTTGATTTTTAATAAATAATAAAGACATGAAATATAGGCACAAATAATATATTTTATTTATACACAATAATTAGTGTTAAATATTTACAAGATGTTACTTGTTAAATTAGGTTAATTACTATCTATTAATAATGAAATATTTCAGATAGAAAGATAATAAATCAATTATATGATGATAAATCTGGGATTTATCATCCCCTATACTTAAGCTTTGCCCGTCCTCGAGCAAATAAAGAATGAATAAGTTAGTTTATTTTCCTGAAAGTGCATGCCCATAAACAAGGACTGATTTAACTCAGAACGCTTGGTTCTAGTAACCCTAGGAATTCTAAGCTTAATCGGGTCTTAATTAAAAGAAACTCAATTTCCCGAATTATCACTCTCTGTTTGTACATGTATTATAAGCGCATGACATTTAAGTGTTGGTTGCATTCACAAGAGTAGAGTTGAAACATCACCCACAACCTAGTCCAAGAGACTCTCCTAAGGACCTAATCCTCAACAGTAGGGATTAAATCTATTCTTGCACTCAATCCACTGTCTCTTTAGTTGTCAGACTTAAATAGGTAGATGGACAACCAGATGATGGAGGGTATAGGATTGTGTCTTTTCTTCTCTCCCTCTCATTGGAATAAGGGTTCTCTCAAGTTCCTTATTAACTCAAAACATTATTTTTGATATGAATCATCATGTCCATTAAGAGAGTTCAGAGTCGTATACACTAGTTTTTTGGGATACACTGGTATGCGCCTTTCTTAGTATCTAATATACCATACACCCAAACATGTAGCCTTTACGATATAGAACCCTTTTTCCATGCTCGCTCCACTCCTATGGCCTAATTAGCTTTGGTTTAAGTTGACACTTTGAAATGGTTGGGAGAGCTCACCGCTGGTTTAAGCTCTTTTTGATTTTGCCTTTGGAATATGAGAGCTTTTCTTTTCATACATGTATTTTTCTTTCTTTTTGGCTAGCTCCACTGTTTTTACCAAGTTGATGCATGATGATCCATATTTTAATTAGTTTTATCACACCCTGGCACTTAGGTAATTATCAATAGATTAGTATAAGAACCATGTTCTCATATTGGCATAAGATGCTTACACTCAAGTTTCATGAAGCCTTCATTAATTTTATGGCATCCTCGAGCATCATATGATCGGATCCAAACTCAAATATTAAGTACCAGTTCCTTAAATGAAATCCCAACTTATCTCATCATAAATGAAATCGTGCAAGTGAGCGTTGGTCATATTATTTAAGGATTAGATTAATCATGCAATATATCACACACATCTTTCTAACTAGGGAAGTGTGAATTATTAAGTCCAAGACTCTAATGATTAAGACATGTTAACTCTAAATTTAGGATTACATAAATCAAATGTTATGAATTTCAGCAAACCTTGTGAAATGTGAAAGTGTCAGGGAAACACCAATTTAGTAGTTACTTTTATTTTTTTACTTTCTTTTTTACTTTTTTTCTAATAGATTGCAAGTATATAAATACAGAAAACAATGTGTTATGGTGTCAAAACAACTTCTACCCTTTTCAAAAATATTTGTAAAACATTTTTTACAAACCATATCAAATAGATATAAAAATTTTACAAATATTTTACAAATTATTTTTACAAACAGTTTCAAATCCCCACCCATAGCCCACAATAAATATACAAAACAAATGAAAGTATTAGCTATTAATAAAAGTATGCATACAATATACACACACATACACCACTATATTTAGTTTGTGCTATATCCTCATGGCACAAAGTGAAATGAAGAACATAGCTCGTACTAAGCATAAAGAGGAAAAAAACAAGACAAGGAAATGAAAATCGATCAAACCCCTTATACTTAGGCCTTAAATAACCTAAATATAGGGCAGAAAGATGAGGAGATTGGGCACAAGAGAATAGAAATAGAACCACTAAAATGAATAGGAGCTCAGCTCCCCTTATACTCATGCTTTAACTAACCTAAGCAGAAGAATAGAATGAAGGACAAGAGGACCGAGGAAATGACTGAAAAGATTCTAAAAGAATATACGTGAATAGGATTTGGGTTCTCCCTACAATTAGGCTTGAAAAGCCTAATTTAGTAGTAATAAGCTAAGAAGGGAAGGAACAAACCCCTAAAAGAATAAATCAACTATCAGTGAAGAAGCGGAAGAAAGAATGAATATGGGTAGTTGCTGAATCTGTCTGCAGAATCATCAAGCTGCGGCTTCATCTTGTATCTGAAATGTTTTCAAACAACTCGCTCGAAATGAAGTCAACCATCTCATCTAGAAATAACCATTCTTTAGATTCTACAAAGTGTTTTAACAGTTGGTCGTAGACCAAGAAAGACCGTGCACCACTTGTGAGATCAACTATCTCTATACTACCATTACCGTGCACTTCCTTCACTATATAGGGACTCGTCTACTTTGACTTTAATTTCCCATGGAAAATCTTTAACTTAGCATTGAACAACCATACCTTTAGTCCCGGGACAAAGTTCTTGCATTTAATATGCATATCATGCTACTTCTTAACTTTATCCTTATATATTAAACTGTTATCATACACTCCATTTCGGATTTCCACAAGCTCATTGAGGTTCAAGTCACGACATAACTTCCCTAGGTGACAGCTCCAATTTATTTTCTTTGTTGACCACCAGACTTGTGGATCAGTTCAGTGGGCAAATGACATGGATTGCCATAAATCATCCTAAAAGGTGAAGTACCAAGTGGAGTCTTGTAGGTCGTACTATAGGTCCACAGAATTTGGTCCAATAGTTGAAACCAGTTATTCCTATTAGGACAAACTAACTTTTATAAAATACTCTTCACCTCCATATTTGAAACCTCTGCAATGTTGTTCAATTGTGAGTGGTAAGGACTAGTACTCTTGCTCAAACGTGTAGTCCTTAGCCAAAGATTTTATTTCTCTATTCAAAAAATGACTACCCCCATCAGAAATTATTACTTTAGGAACTCCGAACCTTGAAATTATATGATCCTTTATGAACTTAGAAACAATCCTGTTGTCTGTGGCTTGGATTGGAATAGATTCCACCCACCTTGATAGATAATAAACCGCTAACAAGATGTACTCAAATCCATGGAAAGGAACCATAAAATCTATGCCCCATTCGTAAAAAACATCACAAAAAATTATCGATTGCATGGGCATTTCATCTCTATAGACAACAACCTCTCCCATCCTTTGACAAATCTGGCACGACCGCACAAAATCAATGGTATCTCTAAACAAGGTCAACCAATACAATCCACATTGGAGTACTTTGTGAGCGGTTCTTTTTCCCGAATAGTGTCCTCCATTTTCTAATGAATGATAATAAGTGAGGACAGTATGGCATTCTTTATAAGGAATATACCTTCTCCATACACAATCCGATCCTTCAAAGAAAAGGATCCTCTCAGTGGTAGTTCCTCGAATCCGACTTTAGTTAGTCAACACTGCTCCCAGTCCAACCATGGAGAACTTGCTTGGAGATAAGATAGTTCACCATGTTGGCATACCATAGAAGTGAATCGACAATACAAATCGATTCATCTAGAAAGGTCTCTCTGATTGGCTCTAAGGGGAATCCTTTAAATCCAAACGGGATAAATGATCAACCACTATATTCTTAACTACAGGTTTATCCTTAATCTCCAAATCAAACTCCTCGAGTAACAAGATCCACCTAATAAGATGCACCTTCGCATCCTTCTCTTCCATGAGATATCTAATGGTTGTATGATTTGTGTGAATCGTCAACTTAGAGTCGAAAAGCTAGGACCTCAACTTCTCAAGGGCCCAAATACCATGAGCATTTCCTTTTTAGTAACTGTATAATTTTTCTGTACTAGATCTAAAACTTTGCTCGTGTAGTGAATCACAAACAGAATCTCTTCTCGTCGTTGACCTAATATAACTCCTATAGCAAGATCCAAAGCATCAATCATGATCTCAGGGAAGAGACCAATCATAATCCTAAAAAAATGGCGAGTCAAATTTTTTTTTTAAAGAGCTGAAAGGCCTCAATACAATTGTGATCTATAATGAACTATGTGTCTTTTCCTAAGAGCTCAGTTAGAGGTCACGCAATCTTAGAAAAATTCTGAATAAATATTCGGTAAAATCCAACATACTCTAGAAATGATCTAATTGACTTGATATTGATTGGTGGATCAAGTTTCTTGATCACATTCACCTTAGCAGTGTCAACCTCCATTCCTTTCTTGGAGATGACATACCCCAACACGATACCCTCCTTTACCATAAAATGACTCTTTTCCCAAGAGAGTACTAGATTCACATGCCTACAACTTTGAAGCACTCAGTCCAAGTACATTAAGCATGAATCACATGAATCACCATGGATCGAGAAATCATCCATGAAGACCTCCAGAAAATCCCCCACCATCTCGACAAATACGGTGATCATGCATCGCTGAAATGTGTCCGCGGAATTGAAAATCCCAAATGGCATGCACCTGAACATGTAAGTGCCGAAAGGACAAGTAAACATGATCTTTTACTGGTCTTCATGGGTGACGGCTACCTGGTTGTATCCCAAATACCCATCAAGAAAATAGAAGAACTCTTTCCCTGCTAGTCTTTCCAAAATCTGATCGATAAAAGGTAAGGAAAAGTGATCTTTCTTGATCGCGACATTTAGGTGTCTGTAATCGACACAGACACATCACGATGTGGGTACTCATGTTGCGATCTCAACTCCCTCATCATTGGTGACCATCTGAATGCTCGACTTCTTCAGGACAACATGAAGGGGGGCACCCACTTAGAGTCAGATATGGGATAAATAAAACCCTCTCCACACCACTTTTCTACCTCTTTTTTAACAACTTCCCATAGATTAGGATTTAATCTTCTTTGAAACTCACGGGAAGGCCTGACATTATTCTCAATATAGATGTGGTGTGAACAGAGTGGGGGGGTATACCCACGAGGTCCGACACATTCCAATCTATAACCTTGTGGTTCTTCTCTAATACTTCTAACAACCTAGACTCATGTCTTGTAGTCATCTTAGAACTAATGATGATTGGAATCTATTTTTGAGTCTCGCAAGAAAGGCAAACTTGAATGTAGAAGGTAACAGCTTCAGTTCTGGCAAAGTGGTATCAACAATCAAATCAGGCCAAACTGTCTCTAAATCTAGTTCTGTACTACATGAAGGTGGAACTAACTCAGAAGTTCTTGCCACAAACTCTGTTGAGTAAAGAATCGAATTGTCAAAGAAACACGATAATTCAGCCAAAGGTACGTCTGACTCATAATCTATATCCCTTTGATATCATAAAGAATAAGAAGGAACTGACAGATCCAAAGGGATCTCTAAGTCATCAAGGGAATAGGAGGATGACCCATAGCTCAAGAACTCTGGCAACAACTCACAAATTTCATCGTGCACACTTTCTTCTCATCACTTTCCTCTCTAGGTGAGAGGGTCTCACTCAGTCCTGTCAGGTTCTGTTTCCATACCCCAATTGTGCTGATGACTCTGCAATCTTCCTCTGATGATGAATAGAACTCTATGCTAGATTCTAAGTCAGGTTGTTGCCAGTTTGTCTGCTTCATCTTAAGTTCCATTTCTTTGCTTGGATAATGGACCTTCATCATCCTTGTCTGGTAATCGAAGGAAGCTCTAGTGGTCCTAAGGAAAGGTTGCCCAAGGATGATATGTGAATCTCTCCTTGAGGATATCCATGTCAAGGACAGTGAAGTCCACTTTGTAATCGTGTCTCTCAATCGTAATGATAATGTTACTCATTCTCCCTTAACTTTCTTCATATACTTATCCGCAAACTGAGGTATTTCTCTTGATTTGTGTTGATCCCAACTCCAATTTTTCATACAAAGCCAAGGATAATAGACTAATTGATGACTTGTTATCTAGGAGAGGGAGTGCGAACGCTATGTCATCTATATGACTCACCACATAATGCAAACTGATGTCTCTCTTCTTTCGTGGTAGCTGCTTATTATCGAGACAATACATTGTGGCAACTGATAAGACATGTGTCTTTACATAGCTATTGGCTTCTTCCGCTAACCTTGTAGGTATGCAATGCACCGTCAAGTATTTCTGGAAGGTAAGATGGCTAGCCACATAATCATTAAATGCCACTTTGACCATAATGTTATCTTTATAAAATCCCATCATTTCTAGATCATCTTTTTGAAAATGTTTAACGATACACTTTCATGTCGTTAGAGCACGAGGGAAATGGACTGGACAATCAGAAGATGAAGAGCTTGAATCATAAACTGAAACATATTTCTTTTTATTCTTAGAATCAAGGTTCTTCATACATGAATATTTAACATGAAACTTGGAATTTAAAATAGAATTGTCTGCTACAGGTTGGGGAATGTCTGCTAATGGTACATTCTCCTCAACCGAAGGTGTAAGGTCCTCAGTAGACTCGTAATCATCTCTATGATGTGGTTGTTCTTTCAAACTCTTCCTTCTCTCTATGATCTTGATAGGTCCCTTCGCTCTCTGAATGGGATGTTGCTATTGATGCATGTCTTCCTCACTTCTGAAGACTCTTCATGTAGAGCTTCATAAATGTCCTCATCCATGTCCATCATTTAGTCAGGTACGACCATGGTCCTTCTGCTCCTAACATATGATTTATACAATCAAATAGAAGAATCTCATGCTCAGATCGAGGTGTGTCTGAGTAATATACCTGACCATACTATTGCTGCTGCTTCTGTGGTATCTTGTTCAGGTTGTTAGGGTTAGCCTGAACTTGGGTGGGAATGGAAGTAGAAGGTACAAATTGCTCATCTTGTCAATAGGATAAGCGATTGATGTCACACTGCATATCATGAATCTTGTTCCTATAGAAATGAAGCTCCTCGAGTATCTGCCTTTAAAAATCTATTGGACCAAATGAATGGGACTGCTATTGACTAGACGAAGGAAAATGCGAATACTGATCCTGATGGCCGTAATGCTGCTACTATGGTGGATGCTACTGAAAAGGTGGGCCCTAATGGCTCAAATGGTACGTTGACTATTAGACGTATGGTTGTTGTTGCCTCAATGCTAGGAGTTGTAGGCTCTAGGACTCGACTATGTAGGAAAGGGGTGCATGAGTGAAACTGGTGTTGTAGAATGTAGGAGGACACTGGTAAGACAGACGTTCCCCCATACGTACGTATCGGGCAGGATCCTATGAATACCAAACACCGTTCACCTCCTACACCTCAGGAGCCTCCTCCAAGTCTGTCACTACTAACAGTTGCTGCTATTGTGGTTGGGTAAAGGAACGATCCTCAACCCATGGCTGGATTTGCCCTGACATCGACTGCTCATGTATGTGATGCACTTGGTATATGGGAGTTGGAGATGTAGACATGGCAGGTATCTTCATCTGAGATACCTTCCCAATTAATTATTCCATCTACTTTGGCAACTTGGACAAGTTCCTATCTAATTCAATCATCCTTTTGTCGATTCTCTCACTATTGTCAACTTATTCTCAATTATTCCCATGCCACGAATCAAATCATCAGAAATATTGACCAAAAATTTCTTTCCCCCTTTAGATAATAATGTGATGGTGGACTCTGTAGAAGACCTGCTGGCGGTATGTAAATGACTTGTATCGACCATCTTCTCGAACATCTTCCAAACAATGCCCTCACCACATGATTCATAACTGCTTCCATAGGAAGTGCTCAATAAACTCTGAACCTCAGGGTTAAGACCGCTATACAATGATTGAACCAGGATGGTAGGTTCTAGTCCATGACAAGGACACTTTTGTAATAAGTCCTTGAATCTCTCTCATGTATCACAAAATGGTTCATTCAACATTTGAGATAAATTCATAATGCGAGATCATATTTGGTCGGTCACACTCAACAGGTAGAACTTCTTTAGGAAAAAGCATTTGAAATGAGTGTAGGTAGTTACAATTACCCTCATGTTCTTCATTAGTAATATGCCTTATCTCCCGAGGAAAAAGGTAGGGCTTTGAGCCTTATATAGTCCTGAATAACCCTAGGCTACCTAAGATTATCAAAAACTAAGTTAAAGTCCCTAAGGAATGCATACTGTTCCTTGTGTATATTCCCATTGAAGTGAGGTAACACATTCAGAAACTACGGCTTTAACTCGTATTCAACTTCAGGTTGGGCTGGACTCAAATAATTTTGTACTTTGTACTGCCTAGGATTGTATGCCGCGTCCATCAGCGCATCAATACCCAGATTGAGTTGGCCTAACTGAGCTCTAAATAATGCATCCTGCTACTCGGTTTGTGCCAACCTATCCAAGACCATCTGCATCAGATCCTCATGCTCATCCTCTTCTCCATTCTGTCTCTTTGGAGGCATCGTGAGTGATTCTTTTATACCTTCATCAAAAAGAGGACTCAAGTGAGATCATGACAAGGTAGTTGAAATCATGTCGATCTCACCAAAGAAATGGTATTCCTCGATGAGAGTTGAAGAGAGAAAGGTAATTGTTAGGATGTAACCATTCCTTAAGAAGTAATCATGAAATCCTGAATCGAAACAAGGGTTATTTCAGATCCAGGAAGGTTCAGGAGAAGAAGGTTGCTTGACTTTGGAAGATGTGATGTTTGATGGTTCGATGATAATTTTGCAAAATCCGAACAAAATTCTGGCCAACTATCCATCTTCCATTTCAAAAAAATATGATAAATGAGCATGATAGATTCAGAAAGAACTAGTACTATGGTACACTTGAATGTGTGTAATTAACTCATACAAAAAATGTAAGGCAAACCCCTTCGATAAATTCACCAACTCAACTCGTGGAGGCCGTGAGAGTTCATTCGAATTATCTTATCAATTTTAAGTTAGTGATTAAAATAATATTTGTAACCATTACACACAAGGAGTCTCCTACTATGCCTAGTTGAAGTCATGTAATCTCTCAATCAATGGAGTGATCTTCCCAAGATGTTGGGTTCAATATCACACCCCAAAAGAAACTTACAAGCGCACACAACCAAAACGTATTTCTACGGTCGAAGGCAACCACTTGCAACTCCCAAAATTCATGAGAGTCGGGCTTGGAGACAGGGTGGAAGTCCAGGGATTTGGGCTCTAACCTTAGTTTTCCATTCTCACCCACTTTGTCTAGGGGTAAGTACACATGTCCAAGGAGGATGTTACTGCCCGTAATACAAGGTAAATTTTGTCCCATGTTTGTTTAGATTAACTTGCATAATTCAGTCCTGATTTTAGAGTTAGGTTATTGCTTGAATTAATGTGATCACATAAATATACACCTAACATTCTGCCCTTTTTTTCTTTTTCCTTATGTTGTAAAATAAGAGGAAGGAGACGGAAAATAAAATACAGACGAAAAATCAATGATGCATGCAGTCATTCAGGAATAGTTACAACACTTCTTACCACTCTCCATGTGGATCCTAGACTGAATTTATATATCTAACTATATGATGCAAGTCGAAAAACCGCACCTAAATAGGAGTTCTATTAGCAATGAAGGAGATTAGTTAAATTTTACTAAGTAGAACGCAGTTGAAATGCATCTATTAATGAATCTATTAAGACAACACATCTTAAGAGATTGGTTGTGTGACTTAAATTATGATAAGGGACACGGCAATTGGACCTAAATTTGTCTATTTGAAAATATGTGCCTAAACTTATTCTCGCCACTCAAGTCGAGAACCACTCTTTACAAACACGAGGACTCAACTAAGAACCACTATAAATGGGGCGATTAACTAATTATTACAAATATAATTACAAAATATGTTACAACACAACACATACTAATTCATCTAGATAAACATGTCTCTATCTCATTAACTATCTGTGGACTCAACAGCTTGAGCTCCAAGATCTTTGCCTCTGCATTGCTTCGATGTCCGTCGGCTCTGTAGCCCTACCAAAAAATAATTAATGATTAGATAAATTCAAGAAATATATCTAGATAAGTAATCAAACAAAAATAAATGAACACATCAAATAAAATAACGAAAATAATCACAACCCAACTTAACCTAAATTGCACAAAAAATCATAGAAATAAATATCTAAACCTAAATAAATCAACTAAAGTGTCGTGTTCCCGATAATGATGCCATATGATAGAATTCTAATTGTAATAATAATTAGTACTCGTTTTAATATGGACAATTAACAAATTGATTAGAACCAAGTGATAAAGTCTCTGTGAAGAGTGACTCGGCTTAATTTATATCTTGGCTAAATCCAGGGTCGAACACAAGGATGCGAAAAATTAATTAATTTAATCTAGGTATAAATACTTAATTGAGTGATTATTTAGTGGTCTAGGTCAAGCAGATGTGAATAAAATAAAATTCACGATTTTTAACAACAATTTTATGCAAATATATTAAAAAGATAATAAAGATATACAGACAATAGAAAATGCATAAAGACACACCAAAGTACCTATTGATTAATTAAATAAATTGATAGTTGATGATAATTCAATGATATGGATAATTAAAACATTAAGTTTCAATTGATCAACAAGGCCAATGAATCACTCTTTTAAACATCATATTTTAGTAATATCGCCATGATCATGTACTCCTCCTACTCAATTGAATCTCCAGTAAGCTATGCCTTAACGTGGCGGAGACTATGTAAGGAAGATTTGAAGGGGATACCCTCTACATGAGCGTGGCGATGGATGATCTGTCGGACATGCGAGCCCACGAAAAGCCATTATGCAGTAAATGTTACTACAAATCATTCCCTGATCTGAAATGAAGAATAATTAATTTGCATTATAGACCCATACAATTAGGATTATGTACCATGACCATCTTAATGATCAAACAACTGTTGATTCAATGATTAAATCATAGTGGTTGATGCTTGGATGATATATATAGAGTTAGATTGAGGACTTATCAAGCACCATCAAATGATTGTTGTGATATGATCTCCAACTTGAGAAGGAGATGGCAATCCTTCTCTAAAGGTTGATATCTGATTGACCTCTTGATACAGGTCGTCTACATAGGAATAGAGATTCGGAGGTGTCAGATAAGTTAGGTCAACGAGTTTACTTAACAAGATCGAGATAAACAGACCTGTCGTATGCTGTCTCAATATAGGCATGCATCCTATGATCGGAGACAGAAGTATTTCTATATGTCTGAATATGTACATTTAGCAGGACGTTAGGTTGATGATCTAATCAAGGTCTATACACCAGCGAGCTAGTGTGCATATGAGGGAATATGAGTAGTACAATCTCTCAAAGGAATCATACATGTTCATTGCTGAATCGGAAGACATGAGCTCACTCATAAGGTAGGGACCGATCAAATTCCATGCATGGTCGTCTTGCTTTGGAAGCATGACAATAATTTGTAAGTAAGATATATGCCTTTGGAAAGCATATGATCAATACCAACTCCTAATGACTGAATGAGTGATAAAATCTTGAAGAAGACAGTCTAAAAGAGATCTAAATCTTTAGGTTTATTATAGGTCTCCAGTATGCAGGATGTAAGGAATACTCAAGGGTGATATGATCATAAAAGATTATATAACCATGGCGCTTACATTCCGAGGGGGTGATGAAATAGGTTTGGATGACTCCTCTCAGTAGAGAAGTAATATAATCATAATCCAAAGGTTGTACATTGATCGAAATACGATTCAGATGTAATGAGAAGATTAGATTTATGGTTTTTATTTAATCAAACATATATGAGAGGCCTTTGAGATCTAGATTTGAGATATGATCTCAACATCAAAGTCACTATACGTGGAACGTACAATAACCCTATCCTTATCTCGAAGTATCCACGGAGAAAGCGTATTATCCTTGAAAGAATTCAAGAATAATTCCATTGATGAATTGTGTATCTGAGCATTGAGAAAATTTGATAACTAAATGTGATTTAGTTATCATAAATAATGTGAATAAGATTCATATTATTTGGACACATGAGAAGAGTCATCTTGGATAACTAAATATGATTTAATTATCAAAGATATGATTAATGTCAATATCACTATACATAATAATCATGGATTTTATAAAATGTGATTTATAATATGTTGGAGAGACTTAACTGAATACAGTCCTAGGCCTCATATTTCTTTGAAGGGAACCTTACTTCAACTAGATATTCATGGCAGACTAATTGAATTTACAAATTAAATATTATTGTGAATTGGACTCACTTTAGATAATTAATTGTAAATTCAATTTACATATTATGTTGGATGTATGAATATGATTCATACTAGTCAACGACATGATTGAAATTTTTAAAAGATTATTTTGGAAATTATTTTTTATGGATATTTATGCAATAATTATTATTGCATATTAATTTATATATAGATAAATTAAGACTTAATCTCCTTAATGGTGGCTATCCAACTTGACTTATTTAAGAGGGGGTACATCCACCCTATTTATAGTAAGTGACTTGATCTTCCAACATTATCTATGTATATTAATGAAATTTAATGAATTAATTATTATCTTGAAAAAATTATTAATTTGTTTTAAACTATTTGTTGTTGCATTTTGAAGCAACAAATCGTGGCCATTGATTAATAGCTCTTTTAATCTACACCGTATATTAAGAGAGCACATGGATTGAGATCCATGTGCATCCAACTAGTATAAAAGGAAGGGTAGCGCTAACCTTTTCTACTACATCATTCAAAGAGCTACAAATCTCTCCCACTCCCTCTCCCTCTCTCATATCTGTCCCCCTCTCTATCAATATTATGGCCGTCCACATATTGACTTAGAGAAATTCATAGTCATCGCGACACTGTTGTGCTGTCGAATTGACTATTCATGGATCTCCATCTTCTTCAGTATTTCTTGCTTGTGAAGAAGACGCTAGATTTTGTGTGATGAAATCAAGAATTCGTAGCTTGGATCTTCATCTTGGATCACGAGAAGCCCGTTTCTCAACAACACGCTCGCAAGCATCTCCTCCACTATGTCGGACTTGATACCGACGACCTCTTTGTTTAGAGACTTCGATTGCAACCATGATTCAAGAGGTATTCTTATATCTAGTTTGTGGTTATTATGAAACTATTCAATAAGTGTTCTCAAATCATGTGGTTTCATTATTTTATCATTTTTGAAATTCCGCTACTCTGACCAACTAGTACGACTAGTCACTCCTGATCGCATTGGATGCGATCATCATGCTTCTATGATGAACTTAAGGCCTTTTCCTATAGCCTTCAAGTGGTATCAGAGCCATATCATGATCAAATTCTAGATAATTATTATGAATCATATTCACATAATTAATTCTTCCAAGGGAATAACATCTCTATTCAAAATAGAGTGTTTATTTGAAACTAATTAATTTAATCATATTAAATCATTTATTAATCCAATCAATCAATCAACAAATAATTTTCTACTATTACCTGAAGGATGGTATAATCTCAAAATAGGTTCGAATTTTAGTAATTAGAAAAATACATCATGATCGCTTCAAGCATTATCCTTTCCTTACTCGTTGTCATGTCTAGTACCGATGGGAGTGGGACAGATCGCTCACAGAGCAACCTACTACCCCAACGCCCCCTGACTAAACACAATACCCGCCTCTGGTCGGGATAATACGATTTGATCGTTTTGTATTTGAGATGATAATCGGTCTTTCAACCAATGTTATACTATATAATATTTATCAAAACCAATTTTATTAATATTATAAGGAGATTTGCTAACTGATGAATCCACGATTCATCATCTCAATATCTTGATATTAGCAAAATCCCCAAGTAAAATCCCAAATAAATGTCCATAAAATCAATAAATTAACAAAATAACTCTTGTAAATAAAACACACTAATTATTGTATATTAGATTGTACAAAATAAAATACACATAAAAAGCCGCAAAAATAAAGGAGTTTTATACATGTAAATAACCCAAAACATCATGTATTTTTAATAATTTCATTTCAACTCCTTTTTGCTTAATTCTTTCTCTAACTTGTTTATAAAAATGTATATAAAAATACAAAAATACAAAATAAATTTTACTCAAATAAATGCCCCTAGCTCCCGAAGAGAAAAAGCCGTAAAGTCCAACTTCCAAGCCAAATTCCCGCTCCATCTGAACTCCAAATTCATCAAACTTACTTTTAAAGTTCAAGTTAGAAAATTATCTATCCAACGGAAGTGGTTTCATTAAAATCGGAGCTCATTTGCAAAAGTTGAATTTTGGGACCTAGATGTACATTGTACATTATGTATATATTCATTTTTCTTTAATTTTTATTGTATCTTTCTTAATTACTAAAAATACAAAAAAAATCAACCTTTTGTTGTATTTTATATATCCTATTTTATTGTATTTTTTCGTTGTAAATATCTCTTATTAAAAAGACAAAACAATTACATATTAGAAAAGTAAAAAAAATGTGTACATGTTGTTTGTCTTCCCTTGTAAATTCTCTACTATATATTTTATTCTTTTTTTTATTCTATTGTAATTAAAGTAGCCAACTTTATTTTATTTATTTATTTATTTTATTTTATATTCTCTACAATAACCACCAATTCAACTCCATTACTCCACCATATTTTCTAACTTCTAATTCAACTCCACCATTTTATTAACCTCCATCCCACTCCATCTTAATTCTAACTTCCATTTTTTTCTTCTTTATATACATGTCATTCTCCTCATTTTTGCATTTGATCCATCTTTATGTGAGGAGAGCCTAGTTCCCTGAGTTGAATCGGTGACAGCGACACAACCGCGGTCGAGCGACGACGGCCCTCTCTCCGGTGAGATCCGTTGGTTTTTTGGCCAACATCGCAGCCGCAACCGCGCACTGCTCGAGCTCATCGCTCGCCGGCGATTTGAGCGAAGACCATGCTCTCGTGAGCACACCATAGGCGACCGTCTCCATCGTAGTAAAAAGAATAAAAAAATCAAAAAAATTAAAAAAAAAACGGGCAGCAACAAGATCACCGCCGCCCCCTCCATCCACGGGCAGCGGCCACCCGCCGCCCCCATCTCCATAGCTATCGCCGCCGTACGCGGCCGGCGCCCCCGTAGCCACTGCGCGGCTCCACAACGGTCGCGGCGCCGACCTCGCGGCGCCGCCGCCCCTAGCCGACCAAGCCCCCGCCGTCCAAGGACCAACTCCGCCGCGCCTTCCCCGCCTTCTGCCGACGCCACCCTCCTCCGCCTCTCCTGTGCGCACGAGCCGCACCCCCGCGCCTCACCACCCCTCGCGACCGCGCACCGCCGGCGCCGCCCTCTTCCCCATTTGGGTTCATCTTCCCAATCGCATCCCAAGGAAGAAGAAGGTGACTTTTCATTTTTTATTATAACAATTGCATAGATTGTTTGTATAGTTTCTATAATTACAAAAAGGTCCCTGTACATATTTTGTTGTAATTATTGTTTTCTGAATTTGCAAAGACACCCCTGTGTTCGCGCTTTAATTTGGACATCTTTTGTGCACCATTTTATTCAATAAAAAATGCTTTCATGTTGAGCAACTAATTCTCTACATTGTGGGTATTTATTTGTATTTTTGTGAGATATGGGTAATTAATTAAAATTGTTCAACTCAAATATTGCATATTTTACCCAATCAGTTCTCTTAAAATTATATATCACATATGGTTGCTCTAAAAATTCCACAAAAATTAGGAATGATGCCCTGATATATGATTAACTTACTGTCCAAACTTCATCCAAAATGGAGTTGTCTTGTGCAAAGAATAATTTATAGAGTGTTTTCAGTATTTGATTTTTAATTAAATCCACGTACATCTTTTTTGCGAAATTTCAAGTCTCCTGGATTCTTAATGAAAATACCTTTTTAGGATAATCCGCACTCTAATTAATTTTATAACATGGATTTAATAGAAATTAATTACTCACTATCACTCTGTTTTCACTAAAAAAATCCATAAAAAATTCATATATTGTCAAAAAATTCCAAAACTATTACTGTAGTCTTCTTGCATCATATTTTCATTCCAGTAAATTTTTCATAATTTTTGCTTACTATTTGTGTGAGAAATTGTGAAAAACCCATAAAAAGTGTACATTTTTATTTATTGCATTTTAACCCATAAAATTCTAAAAAAATGTGTTTTGTGTTCATCACTGTATTAGTATTCTAGGAAAAATATAATTTGGTTGAATTAGATTAATTTTATATTAAAATTAATTTGGCTAAGTTGTGTGATTTCTTAGTACTTAATTCACCCGCATCTTGCATTGGCATTTGGTTTTTGCATAAAAAAATCTAAAAAAAGAACCGCGTGGAAATCTAGTCTTAAGTTTTTAAATTAAACCCAAGTTGTTCCTTTGCCTCCCTGTGTTCGACCCCGAACTTGCCCGGGATATAAATTAAGCCGAGACACTCTTCACGGAGATCCTTCTCTCGGTTCTGACCGAATCGCTAAGTACACGTATTACAACGTACACGAATTAATCATCGTATTTACCGACTCGTCAGATGGCACCGTTTCCGGGGAGGCAAACGGCTTAGGGATTAGTTTAAAATTTTGGATTTAGATTTTCTTTACTCGGGTAGTCTGACCCCCGAGCCACTTGTATTTATTCCATTTTTTGCAATTATTTCTCTTCGTATTCTTGTATATATTTTGTTGTTTATCTCTCTAATATAAATCTCATTTTCCTTACGAGGGCCCGGTGGACTTGGAGTGCATCGGAGGTTGACGGACGCGACGCACGTTGACTGCTGAGTGAGCGAGGAGAATTATTTATTTTTGAGAGAATTTTTTTGTAAATTCTTGTAATTATTTAGCTTGCTCCTTTATAGCGGCTCTTGTTTGAGAGCTCGCGTGTGTAAAAAAGACTTGGACATTATTTGTGGTGTGTCGAGACCTGTTTCACTCTCTGGTGAGGGTGGGGTCTCGACTTGAGTGGCAAACTTAAGGATTAGGCACACGGTAGTTTAGATTCAAAATTGTTTGTGCCCATCGTAAATTAGGCCACACATATCTTAAAAGATTCACATTTCTTATAAGATTCATAATGAGACGCACATAGACACGTACTACTTAGCTCAAATTCAATCAATTCTTCCCCGCTAATAGTATATTGTTTAGGTGCGGTTTTCTCGATCTGCATGCATTTAGTGTAATATTTACAAATTCAGTTTTGCATAACGCATGAAGAGTGCCAGGATTCACTGTAAGTATACCTTCTTCTAAGCATGCATCATCGTTTCTCGTTTGCATTCTGATTTCCGATTCCCCTCTTGTTTTACAACTTAAGGTCAAAAGGAAATTGGGACTGAATGGTAGACGTGCTTGTGTGTTCACATAAAATTCAAGTGATAATCTAACTCTAAAATTGGGACTGAATTGAGCAGGTCGATTTAATTAATTGGAATAAAAAGAACCCTTGTTCTCGGGTGCATAAAGCCCTCATTGTTTGTTTTACTTGCAAGTGAGAGAGAGACGACCCTAAGATAGAGCCAAGTCTGGATTTCTTACTTACTACTGGTTCTTTCTTTTTAGGCGATTAGCTACTTTTCAATGAGGAATACGGGTAGCCGGTAAACGGTCCGGACTTCCTTAGCAGAGTGGGAGGTTTAGAGGACGCCTTAGTCCTCAAGGAACGGGTTGCCATATTTATACGGTCCGTACTTACTCCTATACTGGCTGAAAGTAGGTCAAACTAGTCGTAAGAACTGGGCCAGTCTGTAGGAAAATACGGGCACCTAACAGCTCATTAATCTTTTCAAGATTGTATTCTCACCAACGAAAATTGACCAGATAATTCGGCCGAACTCTTACGGCCATCACGTGTTGAGTTGGTGAAATTGAGCGTTTGAATTGCGTTTGTATTGTGTGAGTTTACTCTGCACAGTTACGTGCACCGTAGAACTAGTGCCTCATTGACTATCGTGATCTAATCGGTTCTTTTGACATCGAAGATGACTGATTGGGGGGATATTTATTCGGACTTTGCGAATCTCTCGTTGAACCCTTTAAGAAGTACGTCTTCACAGGTCCATGCGCAACTTGGACCAACCTGGACTCATGACCCTCTTGAGCCCAGGATCACTCACTCTCGGGATGGTTACTCTCAAACCATTCCATTTCTCTCTTCCCACCTCACCGAGGAAGACCATCGCCTCGGTGAGAATATCTTGATTCATAAATCCACTTCTAATCCAGAACACATTGCTGATGTAGGATATAAAGAAGATTCAAGTAAAATGCCAAAGAAGAAAGAAGAGGAAGAAGAGAACCATGAAGACCCAATGAGAATGATACTTGCCGATTAGCTGCATCTGAGCAGCAACATGCATTACTGAGAGCTCAGTTAGGACAGTTAAATGTTGGGGTCCAACTACCAATGGATGCGGCGTATAACCCCGGACAACATCAAATTCATAACTACTTGAGTCCGGCCGAACCCACTGTTGACTTTGAATTGAAGCCGCATTTTCTGAACTTGCTGCCACATTTTGATGGGAATGCTTCTGAGGAGCCATATGCATTCCTAAGGGACTTTGAGCTTATCTGTGCTAACCTCAAACATAATAATGTTATCCAGGATTATATTAGGCTCAAAGCCCTTCCATTTGCCTTGGGTGGAAAAGCCGATTACGGGGTGAAGAATCTTGGAATCATCATCACCACTTATGCCCAGTTCAAGGACCTATTCCTAAAGAAGTTCTACCCATTGAGTAGAACTAACATGATGAGGATGCGAATTACGAGTTTTTCCCAGTTACCCCATGAAGCCTTCTGTGATGCTTGAGAAAGATTCAAGGACATCCTGCAAAAGTGTCCTTGTCATGGATTAGATGACAACATCTTGGTCCAATTCTTCTTCACTGGTCTCAACCCTGAGATGCAGGGTCTAGTGAGCGCTGCCTGTGGAGGCAGCTATACATCACGAGGAGCGGATACCGTCTGGAGGGTATTCGAGCAGATGGCTGAAACTAGCCGCTCACAGATGGCCAGCAGGGCCTATACACCATCCCCCAGTTCACTCTTATCTGGAGGGGGAAAAGCAGTTGTAGTCGATCTCTCTCAGGATGTGATCCCTAGCATGGGACTCCTTGCTGACAAGCTTACTGTAGTCGAGAGGATCGACAGGAGGATTGATGAGTTAGACCGGAGCGTCTCCAAACTTCCAAAACAGATGGAGGAGTTGACTGAGAAGGTATCTAAGATACGGATACCCACCGTGACTGCACCCTCTGCTCCCGTATACCGAGTTCACCATGTTCAGGAGCAGTTGGTGTCAGGGCAACCCCAGTCGTGGGAGCAGGACCAATCCTACACCCACTCTTTCCAGCAGCCACCTCCAGTAGCAGAGACAGTCCAGGAGGAGCCTCCACCAGTTTGGGAGGTGAATGGGATATGGTATACTCAGGACCCTGCCAGGCAGGGAAGTACGGGAGACCGACAGACCTATCAGCGTCCCCCGACCTTTCATAACACCGCATTCGCCTCCACACCACCTCCTTCACAGCAGAGCCCTGTATTCCAGCCACCCCAGCAGCAGCAGCAGCAGTACCAGCAGTATGGCCGACAGGGCCATTACCAGACGGGCCAGCAGGGTCCGCAACCCCAGCAGCAGCAGCAGAGGCAGTACTCTGGCCAGCAGGGCCAGTCTTCCCGTTCTTCTTCCCAGTCTTATCCACTTCCTTCTTCGTCTAGTCCCGTGGATATACAGCAGCAGATACTCGATGAGCTACGTTCCTACAGGAACGAGATTCATGACTTACGGGTGGATGTCAACCGCCTGTCCAGATGGCGATACGAGCAGACTGCACCCTCTACCTCTATCCCAGCCCAAGTTCAGGCTAACCCCAATAGCCTGAACCATTCTAGTTCTCAACAACACTTTGGTTAGGTATACTATTCAGCATCTCCTAGATCTGAACATGAGATTCTTTTGTGTGACGAGGCTAACCACATGTCACTCAGGAGCAGAAGGACCGTGATCGTACCTGACCGGGCGAGGGACACGAGGAGGGGCATCTCTGGAGCTCTACCGGAGGAGTCTTCAGAGGACGAGGAGGATAGGCATCATATTTCGGAGCCCCTCAGCACCATTCGAGGATTTCCACTCTGGGAGCCGAGAGGAGGAGGAGAGCACGTATGCAGCATCGTCAACATGGATATTCTTCTGAGTCTACGGAAGACCTTGCATCTCCGGTTGTGGCGGATACCACTCCAGCTTCTATTCCACAACCTTTAGTAGATAGTCTAGATTTTAATTCCATGTTGCATCAAAAAGATTCATGTATGAAGAACTCTGTTTCCGTTAATGCAAAGAATGATCTTTCAGTTCATGATTCAGACTCTTCATCCTCTGTTTCCCTAGCTTCAATCCCTTTCCCCCATGCTCTTACGGTAGGAAAGCGCATCAAAAACATTCAGAAAGATGACCCCGATATGGCACGGTTTTGTAAAGAAAACATCATGGTTAAGGTGCCATTTGATGAATATGTGGCTAACCATACTGCATTCCAAAAATACCTTAAGGTGAGATGCACACCTACAAGGGTTAGCAGGAAGAAAGATAACTGAAATATGAAGACACATGTCTTATCAGTAGCCACAACCTATTGTCTCAAGAATCAGACTTTGCCAAAGAAAAAGAGAGACATGGGTGCTCACTATGTGGAGAGTCGTATTGACGACATTGCATTTGCACGCACACTCTTAGATAACGGTTCTTCGATCAACTTACTTCCCTTAGTATTATATCAGAAATTGGAGTTGGGACCACTTCGCAAATCTAGAGCTTTACTCCAATTCGCAGATCGTTCAGTGAAGAGACCTAAGGGAGAAGTGAAGACTATCAGGTGGACTTCACAGTCTTGGACATGGAGACCCCCAATCATTGGAGAGAATCTCAGATCATTCTCGGGCGACCCTTCCTTAGGACCGTAGGCGCAGCTTTTGATTATGGTACGGGAATGATGAAGTTCCGTTCTCTAGGTGGAGAAGTGAACCTTGAGATGAAGCAAACCAAGTGTCAGCGACCTGATTCAGAGAGTAGTACAGAGTACTCATCTTCAGAGGCAGATTGCAGTATGATTAGCACAGTTGGGATTTGGGGACAAATTCCTTCAGGACAGAGCGAGACCCTTTCATCTGGAGAGGATATAGTGCATGGTGCAGTTTGCCAGGTGTTGTCTGATCTTTCTAGAGATGCATGAACCTATTCTCATGATGACTTAGAGATCCATCCGGATCTGTCAGTTCCATCCTCTTCGGAACAATCATGGGACATAGATGACGAGTCGGACGTGGCTTTTGCCGATTGTTTGGATATTTTTGACGATCCGACTCCCGATACTTCTGATTTGGTGGCGAGTACTACTCAGCTTAGCCCACCTTCATACAGCACGTAACCAGATTCAGATTCAGTTCAGCCAGATCTTCTTGATGATACCACATTGCCAGAACTGAAACCACTACCTCTTACACTCAAGTATGCCTTTCTTGCGGGACCCAAAGAGAGATATACTATCATCATTAGCTCAGACTTGACTTTAGAGCAGGAGTCTAGGTTGTTAGAAGTCTTAGAGAGGAACCGCAAAGCAATAGGCTGGACAGTGTCGGATCTCGTGGGGATCAACCCCGCTCTCTGCTCGCACCACATTTTTACTGAGGATAATGTGAGACCTTCCCGTGAATTCCAGAGGAGACTTAAACCCAATCTACGGGAAGTAGTGAAGAACGAAATTGAGAAATGGTACAAAGCAGAGTTTATATACCCTATTTCTGACTCCAAGTGGGTGGCCCCACTTCATGTTGTCCCGAAGAAGTCGGGAATTCAGATGGTCACCAACGAGGAGGGGGTAGAGATCGCGACACGAGTACCCACGTCGTGGCATGTCTGTGTTGACTACAGACGCCTAAATGCTGCGACTAAGAAAGATCACTTTCCCTTACCTTTTATTGATCAAATCTTGGAGAGACTTGCAGGGAAAGAGTTCTTTTATTTTCTTGACGGGTACTCAGGCTACAACCAGGTGGCCATAGCCCCTGAGGAACAGGAAAAGACCACATTCACATGTCCATTCGGCACTTATGCTTTCAGGCGCATGCCATTCGGGCTCTGCAATGCCCCGGGCACATTTCAGCGGTGCATGATAGCCATATTTGCCGAGATGGTGGGAGATTTCCTGGAAGTGTTCATGGATGACTTCTCGGTCCATGGTGATTCTTTTGATACATGTTTAGCGCACTTAGACCGAGTCCTCACGAAGAGAGGTGAATCTGGTACTCTCCTGGGAGAAGAGTCACTTTATGGTGACGGAGGGTATCGTGTTGGGGCATGTCATCTCCAAAAGGGGAATGGAGGTTGACCCTGCCAAGGTGGAGGTGATCAAGAAACTCGATCCACCTACCAACGTGAAGTCAGTGCGGTCATTCTTAGGGCATGTTGGATTCTATAGGAGATTCATTCAGGATTTTTCAAGATCGCCCGTCTACTGACTGAGCTCTTAGGGAAATACACAGAGTTCGTTGTAGATCACAGGTGTCTGGAGGCCTTTGAGCTCTTGAAGAGGAAGATTTGTGCCTCGCCTATCCTACAAGCTCCTGACTGGTCTCTCCCCTTTGAGATCATGACCGATGCTTCAGATTTTGCTATAGGAGCTGTGTTAGGACAACGACGAGAGGGGATTCCGTTTGCGATTCACTATGCGAGCAAAGTATTAGATCCTACATAGAAAAATTATACAGTGACTGAAAAGGAAATGCTCGCAGTAGTATGGGCCCTCGAGAAGTTCAGATCATATATTTTGGGCTCTAAGGTGACAATATATACTGATCATACAACCATTCGATACTTAATGGAAAAGAAGGACGCGAAGGCACGTCTTCTTAGGTGGATTTTACTCCTCCAGGAATTTGATTCGGAGATTAAAGATAAACCTGGAGTGAAGAATGTTGTGGCTGATCACCTTTCTCGGATTGAACGTAAGGATTCTCCTGATCATGAGCGGATTAGAGAAACCTTCCCAGATGAGTCAATTTGTGTTATTGACTCACTCCCATGGTATGCCAACATGGTGAACTATCTTGTCTACAAGCAGGTTCCCCATGGTTGGACTAGGAGCAGCATTGATCGACTGAAGTCGGACTCGAGGAGATACCACTGGGATGATCCTTTCCTTTTCTGTGAAGGACCGGATTGTGTTTGGAGAAGGTGTATTCCTCAGGAGGAATACCAGAGTGTCCTCACATATTGTCATTCACTTGAGGCTAGAGGACACCATTCGGGAAAGAGAACCGCTCACAAAGTACTTCAATGTGGATTGTATTGGCCGACCTTATTTAGAGATGCCATTGATTTTGTACGGTCGTGCCCGATTTGTCAAAGGATGGGAGGGACAGTTGGACAGAGAGATGAAATGCCCATGCAACCGATGATTATTTGTGATGTTTTTGATGCATGGGGCATAGATTTTATGGGTCCCTTTCCCAACAGCCATGGACATGAGTACATATTGTTGGCGGTTGACTATCTATCTAGGTGGGTGGAGGCTATCCCTACCCGAATCGCAGACAGCAAAACTATCTGTAAGTTTGTGAGAGACCATATTATTGCTAGGTTCGGGGTGCCAATAGTTTTGATATCTGATGGGGGTAGCCATTTTGTGAACCGAGATATGAGATCTTTAGCTAAGGACTATGGATTTGAGCATAGAGCTACTAGTCCTTACCACCCACAGTCCAACGGCATGGCAGAGGTTTCGAACAGAGAGGTGAAGAGTATTTTGCAGAAATTGGTTCGTCCCGATAGGAAGAACTGGTCTCAGCTCTTGGACCAAGTTCTGTGGGCCTATAGGACAACCTACAAGACACCATTGGGTACTTCACCATTTAGAATGATCTATGGAAAGCCATGTCATTTGCCCGCAGAGTTGATTCATAAATCCGAATGGGCAATTAAGAAGATTAATTGGAGTTGTCACCTAGGGAAACTTTGTCGAGACTTGAACTTGAACGAGCTTGTGGAAATCCGAAACAGGGCTTATGACAACAGTTTGATTTATAAGGACAAAGTAAAGAGATGGCATGATCAGCACATTAGGTGCAAAGACTTTGTCCCTGGGCAAAAGGTATGGTTGTTCAATGCCAGGTTGAAGATGTTCCATGGGAAGCTCAAATCTAAATGGACGGGTCCCTTTGTGGTTAAGAAAGTGCACAGGAATGGAAGTGTAGAGATAGCTAATCTTACAGATGGTGCACAATCTCATGTGGTGAATGGACAACTGTTGAAGCATTTTGTTGATTCGAAAGAGCAGTTAGTCCAAGTCGAGGTCATCAACTTCATACAGAGTGAGCACAGAGCAGGTACATCTTATTACTCTTCATGAAGATGCAGCACCAAGATTCAACATCTTAGAAGATTCAATCACTCTTGTACATATTTCTCCCTTCTTTGTATATTCTCGATATCACATCGGTTCTCACACTTACTCTTGTCCTATACTTAGGCTGACCAAAGCCTAAGTATAGGGGGGACCGATGCCCGCCATGTGTATATACTCATCATTTCTCCTCTTGACCTCGTCCGCCCCATTTTTGCTCTTCTTCTACACTTAGGCTGTCCAGAGCCTAAGTATAGGGGGGGGCGGATCGACTTCTATACTATTTGTTATTTTAGCCATCCTACGCTTAGCACGAGCTATGTCTTTTTCTCGCTTCTTATGCCATGAGGACATAACACATGCTAAGTATAGGGGGCGTGTATATATTACATATATACTTTACCCATAGCTCGTACTTTCACGTATTTTTGTATATATTATGGGGTGGGTAAAAAAAACAAAACTAAACTACACTAAAACAAAAAAAACTTTTTCCTTAAAAAAACTCTTTTTCCTTATTTGCTAAAAAAACTTTTAAAAAAAATACTCTTTAAAAAAACTTTTTTAAAAAAATTCTTTTCTTATTTACCTATCTTTTTCAAAAAAAACTCTTCAAAAAAAAAGCAAAACTTTTCTAACAAAAAAAACTTCTTTTCCTTTGTTTGTCAAAAAAAACTTTTTGAAAAAAAAATTTCTAAAACTTAAAAAAAAATCAATCAATCATCATAAAAAAACTAACTAAAAAAACTAGAAAAACTAAATAACTAATAAGTTGGTTTAATCCCTGACACCATTCACTTTCACACAAGACTAGTGATGTTCAAGAACACTTGGTTTATGAGGTCTTGAGATTTTTAGTTAACCAGCATTAGTCATTAGGATCTTTGACTTAATTATTCACATTCCCTAGTTTGAAAGATTTGTGTGCTATATTGCATGCTTAGTCTCTACCTTAAGAAAATGATTAGCACCTCACGTACAGGACTGCAGTTATGATGAGATGAGTTGAAATTTCACTTAAGGAACTGGGATGAGGGATTGGAGTTTGGACTTGATTTAATGATGCTCGAGGATGGGATAAAATCAATGAAGGCTTCATGAAACTTGAGTGTCAGCACATTTAGCCAGTATGAGAACATGGTTCTTGTACTATCTCTTGACATTTACCTATGTGCCAAGGTGTGATAAAAAAATGTTGATCAGTGTGCGCCAACTCTTGGTAAAAGCAGTGGAGCTAACTAAAAATACTACAAAGCAATGAAATGTCAAAGAAAAGCTCTCATTCCACAAAGTCAATTATCAAAAGAGCTTCCACCAAAGGCGAGCGCTCCCAACCATTTCAAAGTGTCCACTTGGACCACCGCTATTAGGACCAGGAGTCGGGCTTGCACCAAAAAAGGGCTCTGCATCGTAAATGCTACAAGTCTGGGTGTAGAAGGTACGATAGGTACTCAAAAAAGGCACACCCTGGTGTACTCCCAGGAAAACAAGTGCAGACGGCTCCAACTTCTCTTTACGGACGCACTGATCAACACCAAAAATATGCGTTGAGTAATAAGGAACTCGAGAGGATCCTTGTTCCAATGAGAGGGAGAGAGAGGAAATGACAAAATCCTATGCCCTCCATCAACTGGCCTTCCATCTATACTTTTAAGTCTGACAACTAAAGATACGGTGAATTGGATGCAAGAAATGGTTTATTCCCTAGTGTTGAGGATCGGGTTCTTAGGAGAGTCCCTTAGACTGGAACCTTGGGTGACGTTGTGACTCTACTCTTATAACTACAGTCCACACTTAATATCATATCCCTACTATATATGTATACAGAGAGAGTCTAATGATTAGGGAAATTGGGTACCTTTTGACTAGAGCTTGGTTCAGCTTAGAATTTTAGGATCTCTAAAATCGAGAGTTCTTGAACGGATCAAGCCTTGTATTCACATGCACAGTAAGGGGTTAATCCAACTTATTCATTCTTTATTTGCTCGAGGACTAGCAAAGTTTAAGTATAGGGGGGTGATGAATCCACGATTCATCATCTCAATATCTTGATCTTAGCAAAATCCCCAAGTAAAATCCCAAATAAATGTCCATAAAATCAATAAATTAACAAAATAACTCTTGTAAATAAAACACACTAATTATTGTATATTAGATTGTACAAAATAAAATACACATAAAAAGCCGCAATAATAAAGGAGTTTTATACATGTAAATAACCCAAAACATCATGTATTTTTAATAATTTCATTTCAACCCCTTTTTGCCTAATTCTTTCTCTAACTTGTTTATAAAAATGTATATAAAAATACAAAAATATAAAATAAATTTTACTCAAATAAATGCCCCTAGATCCCGAAGAGAAAAAGCCGTAAAGTCCAACTTCCAAGCCAAATTCCCGCTCTGTCTGAACTCCAAATTCAACAAACTCACTTATAAAGTTCAAGTTAGAAAATTATCTATCCAACGGAAGTGGTTTCATTAAAATCGGAGCTCATTTGCAAAAGTTGAGTTTTGGGACCTAGATAAACATTGTACATTATGTATACATTCATTCTTTCTTTAATTTTTATTGTATCTTTCTTAATTACTAAAAATACAAAAAAAAAATCAAACTTATGTTGTATTTTAGTTATCCTATTTTATTGTATTTTTTCATTGTAAATATCTCTTATTAAAAAGACAAAAAAATTACATATTAGAAAAGTAAAAAAATGTGTACATGTTGTTTGTCTTCCCTTGTAAATTCTCCACTATCTATTTTATTCTTTTTTTTATTCTATTGTAATTAAAGTAGCCAACTTTATTTTAGTTATTTATTTATTTTATTTTACATTCTCTACAATAACCACCAATTCAACTCCATTACTCCACCATATTTTCTAACTTCTAATTCAACTCCACCATTTTATTAACCTCCATCCTACTCCATCTTAATTCTAACTTACATTTTTTTCTTCTTTATATACATGTCATTCTCCTCATTTTTGCCTTTGATCCATCTTTATGTGAGGAGAGCCTAGTTCCCTGAGTTGAATCGGTGACAGCGAAGCAACCGCAGTCGAGCGACGACGGCCCTCTCTCCGGTGAGATTCGTTGGTTTTTTGGCCAACATCGCAGCCGCAACCGCGCGGTGCTCGAGCTCATCGCTCGCCGGCGATTTGAGCGAAGACCGTGCTCTCGTGAGCACACCATAGGCGACCGTCTTCATCGTAGTAAAAGGAATAAAAAAATCAAAAGAAATAAAAAAAACGGGGCAGCAGCAAGGTCACTGCCGCCCCCTCCATCCACGAGCAGCGGCCACCCGCCGCCCCCCATCTCCATAGCCATCGCCGCCGTACGCAGCCAGCGCCCCCGTAGCCGCCGCGCGGCCCCCCAGCCGACCAAGCCCCCGCCGTCCAAGGACCAACTCCACCGCGCCTTCCCCGCCTTCCGCCGACGCCGCCCTCCTCTGCCTCGCCTGTGCGCACGAGCCGCGCCCACGCGCCTCACCACCCCTCGTGACCGCGCACCGCCGGCGCCGCCCTCTTCCCCATTTGGGTTCATCTTCCCAATCGTATCCCAAGGAAGAAGAAGGTGACTTTTCATTTTTTTTATTGTAACAATTGCATAGATTGTTTGTATAGTTTCTATAATTACTAAAAGGTCCCTGTACATATTTTGTTGTAGTTATTGTTTTTTGAATTTGCAAAGACACCCCTGTGTTCGCACTTTAATTTGGACATCTTTTGTGCACCATTTTATTCAATAAAAAATGCTTTCATGTTGAGCAACTAATTCTCTGCATTGTGGGTATTTATTTGTATTTTTGTGAGATGTGGGTAATTAATTAAAATTGTTCAACTCAAATATTGCATATTTTACCCAATCAGTGCTCTTAAAATTACATCTCACACACAGTTGCTCTAAAAATTCCACAAAAATTAGGAATGATTCCCTGATATATGATTAACTTACTATCCAAATTTCATCCAAAATGGAGTTGTCTTGTGCCTGGAATAATTTATAGAGTGTTTTTTGGATTTTAATTTTAATTAAATCCACTTTACATCTTTTTTGCGAAATTTCAAGTCTCCTGGATTCTTAATGGAAATACCTTTTTAGGATAATCCGCACTCTGATTAATTTGATAACATGGGTTTAATAGAAATTAATTACTCACTATCACTCTGTTTTCACTAAAAAATCCATAAAAAAATCATATATTGTCAAAAAATTCCAAAACTATTACTGTAGTCTTCTTGCAACATGTTTTCATTCCAGTAATTTTTTCATAATTTTTGCTTACTGTTTGTGTGAGAAATTGCGAAAAAATCCATAAAAACTGTACATTTTTATTTATTGCATTTTAACTCATAAAATTCTAAAAAATTGTGTTTTGTGTTCATCACTGAATTAGTATTCTAGGAAAAATATAATTTGGCTGAATTAGATTAATTTGACATTAAAATTAATTTGGCTAAGTTGTGTGGTTTCTTAGTACTTAATTCACCCGCATCTTGCATTGG